>BHFT01005957.1:0-39926 GCA_004320025.1 Laticauda laticaudata
TTCCCAATGAGGTGTCTGTCATACACACACACATACTTTTTATTCTGGATCAAGACTCTGAGGAGATGGGTCTATTTTGCCACCAATCTGGCATTTAACAGAAAAGAAGAATCAGTAAACAAACAGACTGAGGACAAACCAAAGATGGTAACAATAAAAAAGCAGCAACAGCAGCAGCAAAAATGCCCTTTGAGACATGTCCACTGAGCCACCATGCCAGACCATACCAACAGAAGCAGAAAGCCTGTGCAGTGATGACAGAAAGGCTGAAAGTAATAGAGATCACACTGACAGCAAAAACAAAGGCTTGGCAAAGCTGCTTATGAACCATTCTATGAGATATATTGCACTATTTCTTGGCATACTGTAAATATAACACAAAATAGATTGCAGACTGCTTACATTTTTGCATTTCACACTTTTAAAAACAAATAATGAAAGTTGTCCATACGTAGTCTTTTTAGAAGAATATATTTCTGTCAAGTGTTCAGTTCAGTCTCATTTACTTTGTCTCTGTTAATATATATGTTATTCAATAACTCAGTTTACCTTTTGATGTTCTGAAAATTCAGAATTAGTTTTGCTTGTTTGGGTTGTGCTGACCTCTGTTTAACCTCTGACACTATTTCATTTGTATTATGCTCCCATATACAAGATTGGAATATGTGAAAAGCATTAATCTATTAGGCAAGTTCTTTTGTGCTATTTTCTTGTGCAATAATGAAATGAAAGAAGCCTTAGAACTGCATGTAAGATTTCTGGTTATTTATGCAGTTCAGCCAATATCCAATAAACAACAACAGCAATGTAATTTCGCCAAAATAGAGTTGATACATTATCCTGCTTTTTAAATAACATGACCTTCATAGCATGAGGTCAAATTTATTTCAGGAATGTATAATCTATAATTATATCATCTTAATGACTTACTTGTATACTATTTCTATAAGGGAAGGGCTTTTCTTTGCTATATAACATAGATGCTGCTTTTCCAAATGTGTAGAAGATATTTTGAACAGTGTGGAAAGTACTGGGGTAGCCATAGGAGGAAGAAGGAACCACACAATCTCATCCTTTTCTCCAATGGGAAATTCGTCCCAGTTCTATTTTTGATTAGAAGAAACGTTGACCTTTGTAGAAATCTAGATACAAGCCTATTTATATAAGTGAATAATAATAAAAACAGCTTTGCTTCCAGGAGTACACAGTAGCAAGCCATTGATTTCCCTTTGCAACAAAAATGATTTAATTGTATATTTTAAAATGCTTTTTCAGTGTTGCATAAAAGGGTTATCTGCCAAGGGACTGTCAAGTATAATTACCAAGCTGCTTATTCGGTGCTGTTTATTTGCACATCCCATCTGAGATGAGTTAAATGAATCTGCTATTCTTGAAAACTTGAATGTCTGTCAGATGGAAGACAGAAGAAAAATGAGAATACAGCAATTTATTTTTATTTAGGAATTGCCATATGTTGCCACCACTATCTAAAAAATTATGCAACAAAAATCTCAAACTTTATATATTCCATTTATAATATTCCCCTTTTGATGACTTGAAAGTTTGACAACTAAGTCGGGGTTGAGAAGATTCTTTCCATATTCCTACATAACATATTTTGATTCACCTGTTTAAAAGATAATTCCACAAATCATGAAGATTTGGAGTGTTCATTTGTCAGAAATGGTGTATGGTCTCTCGCTTGGGTGGGGGGGTTGGACTAAATGAACTACAAGGTCCCTTCCAACTCTGATTTTCTGTTATTTGTTATTAACTAATAAAACAGCAGACACAAATTGACCTGAGATAGTTGCAGTGTAATATTATTTCACAACTAATCCCCAGTAGTCAGCAATATGTCCTCAATGTGAATATTTTTGCATGAACCAATTTTATATTCTTGGCTTTCAGAGCTGTTGCTATACAAATGTAATATGTTGGCTTTTCTGTACAATCTCTATCCAAGCATAATCAAATATATGAGATGTAATTGTAAAATTGCCAAAGAGTATAGTTTATTGAATAGCTACCTGGTCACAAAAGTATTGTGTTGGTTTTGGCTATTTCTCTTGGTGTCTCACAACACTAAATGCAAGTGCATATTTTAAATAAATTTTATAAAATAATAAATGGGTAAAAATATAAAAAAATATAAGAAACAAATAGGTGCATATTTTGGGAAAGTAACATCATTATTCTGAGCCTCGGGTGTTGTTCCCTTTGCACTTCTGAGTTGGGTTCATAAAGTGCTGGCCCATATGTTCTTGTAACTTGGCAGCTTTAGTGCTGATAGGACTTTCCATGTGGTGGGGAAGTAGGTTATTACCAGGAGTTGAATGGTGGGGATTCCCTTATGAGGATATTTTATGATTAGCCAGTCTGATAGGAGCCTGCTATAAGCAGTTGGTTCATCTGTGCTGCAGGTGTTCATGTACTGCTGTTAGCCAGTAGGTCTGAATCAAGTCTGAGCCTGGTGATGTTCAGCTCTTCAAGTTTGTGACTCACTGTTGTACTTCTGCTGCTGTGATGGTGACTGGTTCCTGTTCTGGGATCCTGCAGCCAGTTTGCACTGATATATATCTTCCCATTCTTACGAATATTCTTCCAATACTGTTCAGTTTTTATTGTTGGTGGTTGGACTGTTACTGGGTTATTGCATTACAGTTGGATGGTCCTTTGGGAACAGAGCATTCATTTTCTTGGCCCCCTGCTTCTCTAGTGTATCTCCTTAGCTTGGTGCAATGAGCCTTTGTTTAAATAGTCTGCTCAGGGCTTCTATATCACGAGTTCAGGTCCTTAGGGTAGTTTTAGCAGCTGTGAACTTTAATCCGGCCCAGGTTTTTCCCCCCCCCGTTTTGCAAAGAAAACCACGAAAACTTAACCTCCTCTCTGTGTTTCTTATTTAATTTATTTTTTATTTATTTATTTATTTCATTTATTTAATTTGATTTATTTATTTATTTATTTATTTATTTATTTATTTATTAAATTTATTTATTTATTTATATTTATTTATTTATTTATTTTATTTATTTACTTTATTTATTTGCTTACTTAACTTACTTACTTACTATTTATTTGATTTGTCAATCACTTAGCAAGATACAGTATAACAGAATAAACATAGTATTTTTGAAATACATGAGAATAGATGAGACAGATATTTATAAGAAAAAAAAAGAAACAATCAGGATAGGGACAGTAGGCATGATTGGTGTGCTTATAGCATACCCTCCATAGGCCTCTTAGGAAGGGGTGAAGTCAATAGTAGATAGTCTAAGGTTAAAAAAATTTTAACCTTAGAGAAACGCACAAAGTCAGGTAGAGTGATTCCACAACATTTACGCAACTACTGATTGTCTGAAGTCGTAATTTTTGCAGTCAGGTTATGAGTGGTTAAACCACCCTTTTGATTTTGTATCTATCTGTGGTGCTCTGTATTGTTATGCGGTTGAGCTGAAAGGTATGTCATTGCAGGGTTAAGGACATTGCAAAGTAAAGTTTAATATACTCATATTTAGATCGGACCAGAGGTAGTGGGGTGGTTCCTACCAGGTTTTCTAGTCTAGTGTTTCAAGGCTAGTGGCTAAAAGGTATTCTGCAAATGAGTAGAAGAGCGGAGAACTCTTCTTGTAGAAATATTTCTGACTTTTTTCAATGTGCATTTATATCAGATACATAATAATGGGTTCCCAGACTGATGAGCTGTATTCAAGTATGAGTCTAGGCAAATATAGTTGTATGCCTCTAGTTAGTAATGTGATATTACAGAGAAAGAAGCTGCGTAGTATTAGATTTAAACAAACTCTTAATGCCTTTTTGGCTTATGTAGTTGCAGCGGGATCTAGCACTTAGATCATTAAGAGATGTGTACTCCGAAGGCCTTGACAAGAGTTTGGATTCGGCTCAACAAGTCCTTGACTATTTGAGGTTTATTCGTCTATTTTCTGAATTTTTTTTGCCAATATGGTAAAGACACAAGAGCACTTTGATCATTGATAATTGTGAAGTTGCGAATTTGATTGACCATTCGATACATAGTCAAGGTTCTTTTTAGAGGGTAGCTGAGAAGTTGTAGTGTTCCCATATCAAATTTTAGTCCCGTCCTCATCTTGATTTTCCAGTATATACTACTGCTCTTTTTATTGTATACACCAAGCATCTGTTTATAGTAATGCACGCTATACCATGGACCAGTTCAATTGGTTGGAGTTTCATTATGGTAGTAGGTGTTTATTGTGAAAGGCCTCATAAAGAGAGTATAGGTTAGGCAATAACTGGATCGTGATAGCCCCTTGCCCTCTACTAAGTCTTAGGGAACTGTATCCTCAAGGCTTGATTGTAATTTTAGTTGTTAGATCTAAGATAGTAATGCCTCATATTAACAGTTGTCGGGCTGGTGTAATTATAGGGTGATATAAGTCACATTCATGGATAGACTATAACATCTGGTTATTCTTCACTTGGAACTGGGATGTAATGTTGTAGTTGGTTTTAATCTCATGTTGTGAGAGCAGCTTCCTCCTCAGTAACGAAGTTTGAGTGTCTTTCTGGTCATTGCTACAGTTTCTGAATGCATTTCATTTAACTCTCCTTCATTAGTTTGTTCTACTTTGCAGGTATGAGTCCAACAATTCCAGTTCATCTTTGTCTTGACCATGTGATGGTGGTTCCAATAGCTCCACATATCAACAGATTTTCCTGTTCCTCTACAATGATGAATGCGGTTCTTTTTGTCATCTGGACAATGTTCAGACTGGGCCAGATGTTTCCGAGTTTGTGTCCATTGTCACACTTTGAGGTTTGATAAATTAAAGCTATAGGGATCTTGTCAAAGACCCCTACTAGTAAGGTATGCATCAATTCGGATTTGAACCCCAATCTCCAAGGTGATCCTCTCGTCTTATGAATCCAGCCATTGTCCATAATATATATTTATATGATATATTAGCCCATATATAATATAATAGGTATTATATATATTATAGTAGTATATATTTATATATATATCATATATATAGTATGTGTGTGTGTTGTGTGTGTGTGGTGTGTGTGTGGTATATGTTTTCTGAGGTTTTTTCGCGAGTATGTCATGTGGATGCTCTGGTTATTCGGCGTTTCTCGCGCGTAGAATTGAAGTATCTAGGCAACGTTTCGATGAAGTCTCATTCTATCTTCGGCTTGTTTGCTTCAGCTCTGTGTTCTCAGAGAAATGTGGAGGCTTGCAGCTGCTTCTTCCTTTTAACTGGCTAGTGGGGGTGTTGACTTGATTGGGTGGGGGTTTGGCTGTGTTTGATTGGTGGGGGGGTTGGCTGTGTTCTGATTGCTGGGGTGTGTTCTGCTTAGGTAGGGGGCCTGGCTGTGCTCAGGTTAGTCTTAGTTTGCTGGTGGATTGAGCATGGTGAGCTGTGATCTATGTTGTTTGGGCTTCGTGTTCGGTGGTACGTGCACATCTTTCATGGTTGGTGCAGTTGGCCTCTTCTGTCATGGGTCAGAGGGCTTTGAAGTGGGTAAAGTTGGTGGCAGCTGGCAGTATGGCTTTCTGGTTTCGTGGTCGTGTCATCCTCTTCTGTGTGGGTGTGAGTCTTCTTCTGGCAATGGAAGTGTGGTGGTAGCATCTGTGTGGCACTTGTGGATGTGGGTCTGGTGTCAATCTTCATGTTAGGTACTCGTTTATTATAATGAGCGGGCAGGTTCCCAAATGGTTTGGTAGGCGGGAGTATCATCTCGTTTATTCATGCTGTGTGGATCTTTGGTTATTCGGTGTTTTCTCCGGCGTAGAATTGGAGTTATCTCAGGCAACGTATTCGATGAAGTCTATTCATCATGCTTCAGGCTTGTTTCTTCAGCTCTGTGCTTCTCAAGAGTAGCACAAGCTGAAGAAACAAGCCTGAAGAATGATGAATGAGACTTCATCGAAACGGTTGCCTTAATACTACGCGGGAGAAAACCCGAATTAACCAAGAATCCATATATATTATGGATCTTGGCGTTCGGTGAAAGGACGGCTATTATCTATGAGGAAAAGCTAGGTTTCCATCTGGGTGCTGTGGAGGATGTTTGAGCTGAGACATCAAGAGGGAGCTTTCTGTTGTGCTCAGGTGTTGCTGGCGTTGTTGTAGAGTGCAGGGCTTCCGAAATATTGACAGTCTGGTGAATCATCTCTTCTATTCATGCTTCCAGGTCTTTTTTAATCTCTAGTGGGCTTCTGCTGATGATTCTGTGGCTGGGGTTTTTCTGTAGTGGCTAGGGTTTTAGTGCATTGAAGTTGATTGTTGTGAACCTGTGGTTTTCATGTGTTTGGACTAGTGAGAAGGGTATTTCCAGCTTTTTTACTGCATTTTTGTGTTCAATGCCAGGCCAGATAGCTTATTCTTCTATTGGTCCTGTCCAATGTATGATGGCCGGGCATGATGCACAGCGAATTTTCGTATATGCCTGTGGTTGTTCCAGGTCCAATTTGTCTTTGGGTTCTAAAGAGGCTGGCTATATTTTTTTGTCTGTTTTGATAAGGCCAGTCTTGAATGTCATGCCTGTGTAGTATCTTACCTGATTTTATCTGTAGTTACCCTCTTATAGTAGGCAGGGGCATGCTGTTCATAGGTTGTTGATCTTTGGTAACAGACCTATGGAACAGCTGTCCTTGGTGCCGCTACATAGAAGTACCGACAGATAAATCAGTAAAGATTTTATCTTTACTGAGTAAATTCTTACTGATAAATCTTATCTTACTGATATGGGTGCCCCCACCAGGCAGCCCAGTCTATAAAACCTAGCTTCCTAATAGATAACAGCCGTCGTTATCACACGAGCAAGCTGCAACTGAAAGCCTCCAACCACAGGAATAGAGGTGTTGCGAGGGGCAATTAACCACAAAACAGAGCAGAAGAGACCCCAGAAACACCAATCAAGACAAACTCCAAGTCCAAATCAAAAGCACAGACCAAAGACTCCACATCAGGATAAAGGCTAGCCTCAAATTTAATAGCCACGTTTTGGTGAGACCCTGACCTCACACCATCAATGAAACAGAAGCCGATGATGCAGATGAGAGTTGCTGCTGAAACGTTGCTACATGACTTTAAAAGCACTACAATGAACGTGGGATAATACCGACAAGAGGACGCTGAACGCAGCACACAGTAAGTACCCAGGAAAGCTTAAAAAAAGATATATATATATATAATACTATAGTAGGAGTTGTAAATGAATATAGTATTAATATTATGAGTAGATAGTATATTATAAGGTAGTATAATATATATAGTAGTATATATATATATTAGTATAGATAAGACACAGGTTACAGACACTTATGTACAAGTAAAGCCACCGAAAGAACCAACTTGCAAAAAGATGAATTCAGAGCATTACGAAACCCTCGTAAAAATGATAGCAGGCATAATAATACTGCCCAGCATACAGAAGGAAATGCCACAGTAAGTAATAGATATGAAAAGACTATAACTAACGAAACAAAATTGATCAGACCTTACTCAAAAATTCCACATACAAACCTATATACAGACAGACCAAGCCACATATCTGGAAAATTGAACCACAGAAGAAAATATAACCAGCCACATAAGCAAAGAAATCCAACCAGAACGATGCATCCCAAGAGAAAAAAATCTTCTAGATGCGCCATATTATACGGCCTCCAAAAAATACAAAGCAAGGCATACATACCTCGTCAGACCTATGAGTCCGCTCCAAAGGAGCACCATTGACACAAACCTAGCTAAACACTTAGCAAACAACTACAGCCCCTATGCTGAAACCGCAGCTTTCATATGTACAAAACTATACCCACTTCTGACAAATGATGAAAGATCTACACATGGAACAAGAAGATCTGCTTGTAAGTTTCCGGACGATCAATTTTCACTATTGCACTCAAGTCCGATAATAAAGAACTCTTGAAATCAATCAAATAAATACCGACCATGCTAAACACCTCATGGTACTAACAGACACTGCTTAACCAGCACATAATTTCATGACTACAAAGGACGATACAAAGCAAAATTGAAGGAGCCCTATGGATCACAACTGTCACCGCCGTCAATTGCAAACCTGGTGTCATGGAAGAATTTGACATCCAGAGCCTGGCTAATGCCAAGCCACAAAACCCAAACTATGGCTAAGCGATACATCGATGACCACATTTGTGACTTTGCCCCAATGAAAAAGAAAACAGCTAAAACCAATTTCTAACCACGTTTACAGACACACCCAAAATTCAAAGTTTCACCCATGGAAATGGAAATAGAACACAACAACTACATCTCTAGAGTACATCTTACAAATAGCGACAAGATTGGCACAACCAGGACACAACCAGTTAATTACCTTAGAAAAAACAACCACCAAGGTACCTCTCAACGCCGCAATCCCACCACCACCCCACCACAGGATAACATGCTGGCTAAAACAGCTAATCTGCAGACTCCAAACGCCTGGCAGACAAGACACATATAAGACCTGGGACTATTTCAGGCCTGATCCTAAAGGTATCGAAGATGCCAAAGGCTTCCGGAATAAATCATATACACATATAGACCAGCACTTCGAGGTGCGACAAAAAACACAAACCAGATCTCCAGTATACGGAGGAGACCTTTATCGAAGATCGAGGACAGCCCTATGGAACAGCTGTCGGCTCTTATGGATGTCGCGCGGACAGTGAATGGCGGAGGGGACTGACAGGGACAAATCAGTAGAAGATCTACTGAACACAGACATTCAACTCATCAGTACTCGAATGCCTCAAATAACGACAAAAAAGTTAGCCCATCCCTTAAATAATCTCCAACACGAAAATATTAGACACTCTGCGTGGAAACAAGGCCATCAGGACCGCATAGTCTTCCCTGTTGCATTCACTGCTCTCCCGCGCGACCACATACATTGGACCAGGCGCGGGGCACATAGCGTGTGATTCCTATGATCATAACGTGTCGGGAGGCAGGACATAGAATGAGGGGTTTGTGCCGTGGGCCAGCTCAGGGAGTGGTGAGTGTTTCCCCGCCGTACTGTGGGATCCTTTCCTATCAGATAAGCTAAGTGAGAGTTCTATTACTGCCTCGCGCATCGCAACACAAAAATGCAGATACAAGGCTGCGAGGACACATACGCGTGCCCTTCACAACTACGATAACACTAGGTCGCACAATTCACCACACACAGGTCATAACGATCAACTTCTAATTTTGCGAGCTAGAGAGCTGGATGACCCATACAGGCCCACTATAGTCAGAAAGCGAGTCCACACACCCACCAGAATTATCAGGAATGCGCTAAGAGTTATTTCTCGTGGAGAAGGAGAGTTACTCTTGAGATGTTCTATGTATATAGGAAGATTATTGATTATCGGTCCACCATGAACTGTCTCATACTATTATAGGTAATGTCTACAAGAGCGAGTTCAACACAGTCACACACAAAAAAATTCACAACCTAGCCAGGCAAACATCTGGGCACAAACTGATCCCCCCTAATACCTAATGATCCGCCCGAGTCGCCCCTAATACAGCTCCCCCCTAATACAGCCTCAATACAACAAACCATCCCCCCTAATACAGCTAACCATAGACCCCAATCAGGCACCCAGATGAAACCGAGGATTTTCCTAACAAATGATAGCCCATTACCATTTTACTCAGAGCAAGTGGCACGTAAAAGGCCTTCATACAGGAACACAATGTATGCACCATCAGAGACAAAAATAGGCCACAACAAGACAGAAGATATTAGATAACACCACATCAAGCAGAACACAGCAAACTCCCAAGACCAATAAACCACAGACCAAGACTGCCCAACCAATCAGGAATGAAAGAAAAAACTCATCCTGTACAGCAGTAGGCTTGCCCCAATCTTTAAGACTAAGGAAACATCTGGTAAAAAGTCCTGACTCAACAGACGAACAAAACTACAGAAGCCCTGAGAATGGCAGATGAGATTCTGCCGAAATGTTGCTACAACTTTAAAAGCACAACTATAATGACGTGGGAAAATACCTGAACAAAGCTGAAACCATAAATGTAAGTACCCGCAAAAACGTAAGAAAACATACATACAAATACATATATATTTCTGAAAAATTGTACTTCCAAAAAACAATCTGCCAATGAAATATTTTCTTTTAGAATAATAAATGCCACAAGACAGTGTGCTCATATATTGCTGACCTTTCATTCTTCCAAATGTTTTGTCACTTTTAACATTTTTTTTTAATCTACAGTATCACAGAATAACTCCTCAGCAGAGAGGATTTATTTGAGCAGAAAGTTTGACTCAGTCTGAGTAAACCTTTATTTTGATTGGAAGTGTACCAAGAGGATAAAAATGAACTTTCCATCTTGGAAGAAATAGAATCTGTACACAGTAGTGATAGCTAAGAAACTGAAACTGAAATAGCAATGTGTAAGTCTATTTGTCATATTGGAATTTTTTTCTGGTTTTTCTTAGTTCTTTTTCTGAAAGTGAGAGTTTGGAAAAATTAAAGGTCAGAATATATGACTTTATTTTATTTTCAGACTGATGGATTATTCTGTCTTCCAACTTTTATTTCTTGTCAGTATACAAAATTAACAGATAATAATGAAGATCTTTTTTAACATAAGTTCAATTTGTGAATATTATTGCCTGACAAAAATATACTTTAATCTGTAATAGGGATACCAAATAAAATAATACTACAGGTAATCCAACTTAACCGTTGTAATTTTGGTTACTATGACAGGTCATAAAATACAGCATTATGTGATTGTGGTGCTTTAGTGACAGCAGTTCCTGGATTTCCAGTTGCTGTTATTATGCAAATTCTGCAATGTCATTGAGCATGGCATCATATAGTCACCATTTCCTACATCTTTCCTATTCCCCAAATACTTTGCTCATTGGAAGCTGGCAATGAAGGTCACAAATGGTGATCAGAAATTGTGATTTCACTGCAAGATGCTGTGACATCATAATTTTAAGATGGTCACCAGGCGACCAGATTGTAATCACATGAACATTGGTGTGTTGTCACAGCTTTTCAGCACTTGTATTAAAGAAGGATCACTTGTTCGTTCAGCACTTTTATTAAAAAAGTCACTGAACATGTGGTTGCTATGTAAGGACTACCTGTATGACTGGGCATATGGCTACACATATTCTTAATGTAGTATAGTGAACTTAGATCAGGAAAATATGCCACAAAAATGAATATTTGATATTGTTCTATTTTTATTTTTTATACTGTAGTTTCCAAAATTTTACAATTGTATGTATGCAAAATAATTACAGTATCTGCAAAATATATAGACTTTGGAAGATGCACTGTGCTTTAAAATTCCATTTTCAAAATATTGTGAGTGTATTTTAGCTACCACATTCATGCAATAATTTTTTGATGTTTTAGTGCAGAAGCAAGTTTTCTACCAAGTTATTTGTATTTTATTCAAAGTATTTTACTTTAGTGTATATGGTTTGAAAAGTAATAGACTGATAATTAAACTATTTCAGTATTTGTTAAACTGATATAATGATGTATTTGTATTATTCATTTGATTTTGTTTGAAGTAGTATTATTTTCATTTCTAATTAAATATAAATAATGTAATAGTGAATTTCAGTTTAAAATGGGAAGCTGATAGGAGTGATTCTGGTCTTAAGGACTAAAGTTATTGCCTGAAAAGTATGGAAACTCCCCTGTGAATCTGATGAAATGTCAGATAGAAAGCAGGGTCCAGCTCTAGAAAACTACAACCAAAGGAATGTTACAAATTAATTCCTTTCTGGACACAATCTTTGAACAGCCTCGACTGTTTGAGTGACATGCTTTATTTCATGTTATAAAAAATTTCCTCAATAAATTTGTCTGGTGGTGCTATCATTTTCATTCTAACTGATTACATAGTATTTTGATTTATTTTTTCAGTGTTTATAAACACCTGTCTCACAAATGTAACTCTCGGTGCAGAGGTGGTGTTCAGTAGGTTCTGACCAGTTCTGGAGAACTGATAGTGGAAATTTTGAGTACTTTGGAGAACTGGCAAATACCACCTGACTGGAGATTTTACAGCATCCTTCCCTACCCACCAAGCCATGCCCCAGAACCAGTAGTAAAATTTTTTGAATCCCACCATTGTCTGGGTGATGTACAATAAGCAACCAGTTAAAACAATTTAAAAAAAAAACAAATAAAATCAAAACAATAATACAAAAGGTTTATTTGGTCACCATGTTTGAAGGTTTTATATGCTCACACTGTTTTTTTATTGTAAAAACTGTCTGCAAAATTAAATAATGTGACAAGTGTTTCTATAAACATAAAGCTCTCTCTTTTACACTAAGTAAAATAATAGGTGCACCATTTTGGCTTTTTCACTTCCTTACAGTTCACAGATATACAAAAATATTATTTCTCCTTTGCTATCTTCATTTTTTAAAAAAATAAATATCTTTTTCCCCTTCTTTTAGACAATTATCTCTTGGTGCCACAGCACATGGATTTCAGGACTTCATGTGAAGAGGT
Organism: Laticauda laticaudata; assembly: GCA_004320025.1. Taxonomy (NCBI): domain Eukaryota; kingdom Metazoa; phylum Chordata; class Lepidosauria; order Squamata; family Elapidae; genus Laticauda; species Laticauda laticaudata. The sequence goes on from BHFT01005957.1 coordinate 12,527, forward strand.
AGTGCAAATTTTTCTAACTTAAGCATGTACATATGTGCTTATTTTATCTCGTTTATGCTCATGATATTGTGTGAATTATGTGAATTATTAAATGGAGGTTTGCATATTTAAAAATAAAGCAAAACTTTATCAGCTTTACAACCAGGGCAAGGATACGCGACTTCTCAAACTTCCATTCTTTGAATGTTTTTGTGTTTACAAAATCAAATTTCACACAAATGAAAAAATGGTTTTAAAAACTTCAGTTAATATCATATCTACGATTATAACCCTGTATATATAAGAAAACAATGAACCATAAAAAAGCTCTTTATGTGTTCATGGACACATTTATGCATGCATCCTTTTTATCCCTTTTAATTTCATGCTGACCATTGGACTATGAATGTGGTATGCAAAGTCTTTATTTTTCATTTTCTTTACCTAGCTTTTCTACATTTATCTCCTAATCTTCCATTTCCTTCAGTTTCCATATTCTAGCATCATTAAGAACTAATTATAAATAATGGTAGAAAATTGAAAAAAAGTATTAAGTATGAGTAATAATGAATTTATTAACATTAACCCCAAACAGAAGAATATGAACTTTAATTTATATGAGGCTCATCTGTTCCATCAATGGGGAATTGAACTCATGGGTCAATCAACTTCTTATGTTATTACATGCAGTGCATTAGTTTTAGATGGTCTTCAGACTCAGGGGTGCTGATAGGTAGAATATATAGAGGTCAGCTTTAAAATATTCTATATAGCATACTTTTTTTTTTCTTAAACTCTCAGCCCAGAGATACAGGTATTATATTAAATCATGCTCTCATTATGAGGTATGTGTATATAGAAATTCCTTTCAATGTCCAATAAAAGACAGAACTCATAAAACCATAAATCATAAAAACATGAGGACATGAGGTAATACAACTTCCATATCTCCCTAATTTGAGAGTGTGAGGTAAAGGAATTAGATTTAGGATAATGAATCAATTTGAATAAGAATGGAAAAAGATGATTAGAAAACTATTCAGATAATTACAAACAGTTTTGAATTAGCAAGCTACCATAAAAAGTAAAAAGAAACAAAAGCCCAGGATGTGTTCTTCTGAACATCCCTGAAATAGTGTGTATTGCAATGTTTGATAGCCAAAGCTGGAATAATAGTTCAAGGGTGTATTGTATAGCTACAACTATTGTACTGTGAAATAATACAAGGGGGTTTATATCACTGAATTGTGTTTGTGTGTTTGCTGAGATGTGTTTTGTTTTGCTTTTCTCATGCTTGATTTCCTTATTTATTCTGTATAAGTTTTGCCTGTGTGCATCCCACTGCTCATTCTTATTTTAATTTCACTGTGATGCTTTATTAGGCCTACTGTACAGTTAGATGTTATTTAATTCTTGCCCCTAGCTTTTTTCATCAAGCTGCTTGGGAGATTTTATAAGGTAATTAGCCAGGAGACGAATATAGAGTCAAATAACACAGCATAACTATATATAATTTTTTCAACAAACATTATGCCAAGAAACTATTGAATGAATCAGGAACTGTTCTTCCAAAATTACAGATCAACACACATTTCTGCCATCCAGCTAGCCTTATTTGGTGGAAATTAACAGAATTAAAATGTCACTCTGTATTTGTTCATCATGATTCCTGTTTTCTTCTGTCTCCTGAAAACCATATTTATTTTCTCTGCTGTTACCATGAAGTTCAAATGCAAAAAACATGAAATTTAGAGAGAGGGGTGTAAAGAACCAGCATGAGTCATAAAATTCTAAGATTGAGAACATGGGATTGATTCCAGGTCTGCACAAAATGCTCAGATAGAGTTTGCTAGAATTTATGAAATTTAATATTAATTCTTAATATTTAACCTTTATTGGCTGACATAATGACTGCAGATTTTATAGCAGCCCCACAGGGGTATTGGATTACTCTTCCTTGTATTTAAAGCCAGTATAACTGAAGGCTGGTCTGATTGAGGAAAAGTATTAGAGTCTATACTGTACTTAACAGGCTTACAAACTTGTTCATTGTTTCAAGAAACAGTTGGCTTTCAATGGGATTTCCATAGTTAGATATGTATGCACTTGGAAAATTTCCAAAGTGGTTGTAAGATGTTGGGAAATAAATAAAATTTGGGAAATAACTGAAGTAGAATAACTATCCATGTGTCAATAAAACTTCAGAAATTCAAAAGAGGAAAAGGGGGATGAAGTCAGAGATCATTGCACCTTCCAAGCATATAAACTGTCCATCCAAAAAGTCTCACATGCCCTTAAATTCCAATGATTAATTAGTTGGTTGTTTTTTGAAAAAAAAGTTAGAAAAGTTTTGAAGGAGAAAGTCTACAACCTGTTGTAGATTATCCAACACTGTGGTGGCCTTGCTCTTTCCAGAATATCTATGGATTATGTTTAATTAATTAATTAATTCACAAATCTAAGCTACAATCTGAAAAGCACTTATATTGAATTTGTTTTTGTATATTGAAGAGTTATTTACAGGATTATAATAATAAAACAGAGTGATCACGAGTGAAACTTTTTGTAGTGTTTCTGTGATACCAGTTAAAGTCTTGGCTGTTGAGTAATCCTAATAATTTTAGTTAGATAAATCAAATGCTGTAACTTTAACATAAAATTATCAGGTTTCTATTCTATCAAATAATGTGCAAGTTGTATTTTATATGCATATGAGGATACTGAAAAATAAGCCCTACTATATTGCAAAAGGTTTTTTTCGTTTAAGATCATATTTTGGAAGTATTAGTCCATCATCCATATACAAAGCCCAGATACATAAATATTTAAATGTTACTTAATGTTGAGTACTACTAATGTTCTATTAGTAATTTTTGTCTTGCATGTTTCAATATTTTTATTTACTTCTGATAATTGGGAGAATGTTAATGGATCATTTGAAATATACCTTATTTTATTCATTTTACTGAATTCCGGTTAAAAACTAAAGGAAACTATTTTTGATCCTTTGGTCCATAAATAATTTGACAACTTTTTTTTTTTCTTCTGCCTTTTAAAGTCAAAGACAGGAATTTGTTTGCTACAGGATGGTAATCAGGAACCTTTCAAAGTGCGCCTGCACTTAGCCAAAGATATTTTGACAATTCAAGAACAAGATGTCATCTGTGTGTCTGGTGAACCATTTTATTCTGGAGTAAGTAACATGTTTCATAGTAGCTTCCAGATTAAAGCTGTTATAAATTTTCAATTTGCAGAGTTATTTTTCCTCCTAGAAATATCAAAATAAATGAAGTAATATATATTGAATTCAGAATGAATATTGTGACTTTAAAAAAATAGCATTCAGGGAGATAAACTAGGAAGACTTCCTGTTTCTTTCTTCTGGAATAAGATCTCTTGATCTTTGGTTTCAAGCTTGCCTCTGGTTTCCATTTTTGATTCTGATTAACATCTTGTTCCATGACTTCTTAATATATTGCTCCCCCACAATCTGATGGCTACAGATAGAGAGTATAAAAATATATTAATAGCATAGTGTCATTCAGAATAAGCAGTCATTTCAAGCACCTTTTGTAAGAATGAAATGGAGTAATGGGATAATAATTATGACTTTGCTTTAAGATTAAGAAGTCAGAGAAAGCATGTTTTCTTAAGGATACACTAAACACCCCTGGATTATTGAGATTAAAAAGTTCATTAAGCAAGTAAAGATGAATTAGGAGAATGTAAGAAGATAAGTCATAACTTCTTCTCATGAATTATCCTTTGTAATATACCAATAAAAGCCTATTACCAAATTATATCTGATTTTACATATTAAAAGTTTCAAAATTTTCTCTAATAAGCTGGAACATCTACAATATATACTCTGTTGAACATTATGTACATGTTAATATTATGTGCAATTCATTACCTAATTTATATTCACTGGATAATGGAATTTACAATTTTTACCAGAGAAATAGCTCCAGGATTTTTTTCCTCTGAAGATGTTTTTTTTACATGTGCGAGGTAGGGGGAATAATTTCAAATTCACTAAGATACTTCATTCAATAGCTTCCAAGTTTTGTTTTGTTTTTCTTTTTTCTTTTTCTTTTAAAAATGAAGATAGGCTGGCACTACTCAGGTTAAATCTTTGGCTATGTCCCGGCTGGTAAGTTCTCATCATTCATCAGTTCTTCATCAGTAAAGGACCATCTCTTAAGGAAAATCAGAAAAGATGCTTTGGGTTTCCTTATCCAAAACTGAGAAATATATATTACAACAAATTTGAAATACCTGCTATCTGAGATAGCATTCCTACCAAGTAGGCTTTAACATGGGGCAGTTTGAAGGAGAAATTCCCTTAAAATAAAATTCTGGATAAAAAAAGTATTGGGATATAAAAAGAACTGAAGAAAACAACCAGCACACACATAATTCCAAACAAAATCTACAATGTCAATCTAATTAAACAAGTTCCACAGATGCCAGTAAGATTTTAAACCAAAAAATATAGGGAAGGCTCACTATAGTCAGGATGGCTCCAAAGAAACCTTTTGCTGGAAGATTATTAATTCAACTTGTTTTCCCTAATTTCTTCTTTAACCTTTTTCCTAAAGTCTAAATGATAGTACAGAAGACCCTGGCCTGTGTGGGAACATATTATTCTTTGAACAATTTGGTCAAAACACTCAGTTTTGGATGCCTGAAAAAATAAAATAAAAACAAATCATGAAATAGTTTGTTGTGCCAAATCAAAATATAAAATGTGTCACACCTCTTCAAGTTCTTTTTTTTCTTCTTCAGCATAAAATCCTAAAAAACACAATGTTTACTCATATTCTTATTAATTGCCAACATAACACCGGCCATTTGACCACAGATTATTACCAAATTATTCAGCATAGTGAAAGCTAAATTCAGAACAGGAAAACAAAATGCTTAGGAAGCTTAAATATCTCTTATGAAAGATTAGAACATTTGGTTCTCTTAACATAGAATATTGTAGACTTGGTTAAGATTTATGACATCATAGATAGTATGAAGACAGTGAACAGATCTCTCAAATACTAGGAGAAGAAGTGATTCAAGGAAGCTGCTGGGAAAATTTAAAAGAGATGCTTTACATTATTCTCCAGACAGAATATAATTAATCTGTGGTGATGGGTATTAATTCGGATAACTTTAAACAGAATTGCCTAAAATCACAGAATGCAGGTCTATCATCCTGAAGTATATTATACTTGGAATGCGACAAATGCCTGCTACATGGCAGCAATGTTCAAATGTAAGAGCTATTTTCTGTGATTTTCTTCAATTTCCTTTTAAAGCTAACAATATTAATGGTCAATGCCTCAAGTTAATTATTCCTGTATACACCTGATTGGCTCCTATGAGAAACAAAGTGCTGAATCTATTCAGATTTTGGCCCAATGAAGCAAGGCTATTCATGGGCTTTAATGCTGATTTTAAAAAAGATTGCTCAGTGCAATATTTGAGAAGACCTAATGCCTAATTACAGAGATTTAGATGTTGAAAAGTGACTGCATATATTTCTTTGTGTTATGCATTTATAGTTGAATCATCCAGAAAATAAACAAATATCACTTAAGTGCAGTAGTTCTCTATTAATGAAATTGGCATTTCCTTTGCTAAATGATGCAGTTATAAAACATGACATTATGTGACCACATTGCTTAGGGGTGGTAATTCTGGCACTTTCAACTGCTATTGTTAAGCAAGGATCACCAGTCATTTAGTAGGTGTCTCCTGGCAACTTCCTATTGGCTTCCAACAAGCAAAATCAGTGGGAGGCTGGTAGGAAATTAAAACTCCCAGCCTGCTCATGAGCAGGCTGGTGGGCAGGTAAGTGGCTGCTGTTGGCTTCAGGAGGGTATGAGAGTGACCAAGTGGCACAGTGCAAACATAGTGAAACTTGGGGTCACTACTGCAGGTGTAAGGTGTGGGAGAGTCCAGTGTGTCACATGTGGGTGGAGATAGAGTTGGTTGCTGCAGGGTGCAAGATGGTACATACAGGGCAGAATACATGAAAGTGCACATGGGCCAGTGAGGCAAGAGGCTAAAGATGACTGCTACAGTGTAGAGGAGACTTATCCAAATGATTTGCAACATCTTTGCTAGCTTCCCCACTGACTTTGGTTGTGAGAAGCTAGCAGGGAAGGTTTCCGATGGCAATCACATGTCTGTGGAAAGCCATGAGAACAAACTCAGCGCAACCATATAACTGTAAGCCAGTTGCCAAGCACCTAGATCTTTACCCATCTGAGGAAAGTTGGGATGGTTGGAACTTTGAGTGCCAGTCATAAGTACCACACTTTCAGCACTGTCGTAACTTCGAACTATGACTGAAAAAGTGGTCATTAAAGCAAGGACTACTTGTATTTGTGTTTTTTCATTCAGATTGACACTTTATGTAAATAAGTTTTGCAATTTCACATGACAAAACATCTATGAAATTCAAACTCGATAATGACTAAAAAGAAACAATGCAGTGTGATTGTGGTTGTTTTTAAGGAAATGTTTAAATCTGATTTCTTTTCAGGAAAGAACTGTAACAATTAGAAGACAAACTGTAGGAGGATTTGGATTAAGTATAAAGGTAGTACGATATTCTTCCTATTGCTATATATGTGTGTGTCTATGTCAGTGTGTATTGAGCATGGATCTTATATTTTAGGGACTATGTTTAATAAGATCAATGGGTTGCCATGTATTGTATTCTTCTTTGTCCATTCAACATACCACGAAAGCTTTTATATAGGTTTACAATACTGTAGACAGTCACTCAAACTGTGGTCTTAAATAGCACTTAAAATGAGTATTAATAAAAGCTGAGTTAAAATAGCTGTCACATTACAACCAATGAATATATCTACAATTCTGCATTCTTCCACACTTGCTTGGTAATGAAACTGAAAATGTTTATTTATTTATTAGAATTTGTCAAACAAAAACGAAAGCAAGAACAATAGGCACGTTAGGGCATTTATGCACATCCCCTTTACTGACCAGTTAAGTATGAAGTAAGGTCCACGGAATGGGCATGTCCTTATTCTATTATTATATAAAAAAGTATGTTATAAAATAAAGTGCTGCCCAAAATTGCATTTTACTGTCCTTTCGTCAGTGAGAGATGAATATAAATCATGAATGTAATCTCCCCTGAAATAATTGCAAAAACCCCGAAGTAGAAAGTGTATTAATAGTTTGTTCTCTAATGTGTTTGATATTCATCTTTGTCTACTAAAAGTCTCAGTCAAAACATCAATATTTATGAATATTTTTAGCAAATTAGGAAATTAACTTTTGTAATTGTCTTGTTTCTGCTTATTGAGTTCTTCTTATCATTTTCTACCATTTTATTTTCCAAACCTAAACATGTGATGTGAATAGGTGACTTTCTCAAAATGGCAGCTTAAGGGTCTGATGTAAAAGATTTGTCTTACTCTTGTCACTCTTTGGAACAGGTCATAATTCTGAAGATTTATTTTTTGGGGTAACCTTTGTTTCTTTAATCTGACAACAAGAAATGGCAAGCAGCTCCTTCTCTGTTGCCTGCATTCCATGCGAGACAATCACACTGCTAACATCACAAAGAGCTGGTCTCCATGCATTGAAGGTTATTCTTTGGAGCAGAGAACTTTTGTGTATGGATGAGTGCTTTTACCATCAGAGCTCCAGTTCACATGGTAATAATAGGCTACATTGTACAGATGACAACACTTAAAACATGAAGGTTGTATCTTCATTTATACTATTACTACAATCACAAGTAGGGAGGAGCTGTTTTCAGATCTTTTCGTGTTACATTGATTGTGTCAGATGGTGCTCCATTCAAAATTCAAGAAAGAAATATTAGACTCTTTAAGTTCGAGAAAAGATATCTTTTACTGAAAATGAAGTGGTAGCAACCATAGAATTCTGAATCTGAGAAATTAGGTGCATGAATNCATCTTCAGGTGGTGATGAGGCCTCTGTCCGTTGACCTTGTCAACCCGTTGACTTAACGGGTTGCAGTTGCGCAGAGAAAAGAAAGCTAAGCGAGAAATAGAAACCTAATTCTGATGTATGCTCCCCCCTCCTCATTTTACACAACAGAAAAACAGCTCACTTCCCAGATACATCCCCTCCTCCCCCCCCCTCCCCGTTACTTATGGCAGCTGAAAGATGCAAAGCGATAGTAGAAGATCTTGAAGGCTGACAGATTGTACAAAAACAATGACTGAATGGGCTTATCTCATTAGCTTCTCCCTTCTTCTTCTCAAGATTCCGAATCACTTTGCCCAACCCCCAGAGATGCATTATCTTCTTCCTGGCTTCAGAGTTACCTCAGTGACTCCTTCTCTGAAGGCCTTCATCAAAATCTATCTTTTTAAAATTAAGAAACTGTTCATTTATTGCTGTCTCGATTGTTGCTTTGAGCTTCCTTTTAACTCACACTATCATTTTAAGATTCTGTGTTATCATAATTGGTTCAATCAAACTATTCCAGCACTTCTAAATATGCTTTTCTAAAGTGGTAAATAGTGTTCATTTTCAGAGTGATCTCTAACATAAAGTAATTCCCATGAATATTGATTGTAGGTTTGATTATATATTGCATGCAATGCACACAGAATAGTTTTATTTTTATACATTAAAAAAATCTCAAAAAGCCAATAAATATTTAGATAAAACATTTTTTAAATAACTCCAAAGGTTCTGATGCTTGAATAGTGAATATTGGTATAGAAAAGCCAAGTAGGACTGTTGAAAAAATTACTTATACTTTCAATGCCTTTTTCCTTCTTTTCTTCCTGGCAAAATGAACCAATGGACTATGATAGAAAAATATAAAAAAATGTGCCTCCAATTTATTGTGCTTTCCATTTCTTTTTTACCCCTCAATGTGAAATAGTCATTTGTTAACTCTCTTTGAATTTTTGTTTTATGTTGTACCATATTTTCTATTCATTTTTTTACTGACTTTTGGGCATATAAGAATGAAAAATAGAAAATGAAAAGAAACCAGGGAAAACTTTACATTCCATTCAATTATATGCTTTTGTTTGTATTTTCCTTACCAGCCGGACAAGCGAATGCTCACAGTACCATCTCTGTTTCAGAATTAGGTCCATTTGCTTTTTATGAAGTGGATTTAATGCCATAATATGAGAAATCTGGGAAAACCTGCAATGAATTTGTATTTCTTTGTCAATAATTTCTTCTTTTTTGTGTATGCTGAATATCATGATACAATATTGCCAGCAATTTTTTCCTCCTTTACAAAAGGGCTGATTGCATTCATGTGGTCATTAGCAAAAAGAATGATGAAACTGTTCTTCTCCCACGAGCTGCTCAGAGCATCCAGTAGTGGGAGGTGCTTCAATCTCTGCTTATCTAGGCTGGGTTTAATTTGCGGAACGCTCCTCTTCCTCAGTATTCCTCCCCAGCATTCCCCAGTTTTGGCCCAGCCTCATGAGAGATAGGCAGTGCTTCTCATTAATCCTTGGCCGAAACAGGAGAATTCTCTTTAAGGTTTGCAGATAGTCAGTTGTTCTTTTCTTACTGACACTGCCCTTGCCATCTGGCTGTTGGGGATCACATTACCAGGAAGCGCTCCTAAGCGCAGGGAGACTTCGATTTCATTTTGCCCCCCCCAACCGCTAGCCCTACCCTTGCCATTACGATCGCCGAGCCACTTTATCATTTAAACAATGAGGCTTTTTTTCTCTCGCTCTCCCTGAGTCGTATTGCAGTTTCTCTTTTTCCCCAAGAATGCTGTTTAGGGGTGGAGGTGTAATTGCCTTGTTATTTCACCTCTCCCCACTGGTTTAGCCCTAAGGGAAGGCTGTTATGTCTTTTTCTTGGTGGGAGATTGCTGCTGGCGCACATGCCACAATTAACGTCTGGTCGCCATTTTTTTTTTACTGTCAAGGGACCGCGTGGCTGTGTTGAGTGCTAGTTTAATAGACTGTGTGAGGTAATCCTTATTCCAGATTGAAGGGGTTTTTCAAACAAAATACCCCAGGAATCATTACAACCTCATTTTCAACATATTTGAGGCGTTTTTAATTCATGTTGGGTTGTTGGCTCAACCCTCACAGTTCTCCCTATCCAGCGGCACAATAGTGAGCACCTAGGCCAGTGTCCACCTGTGCAGGGAAGCTGTTGAAGGCCTATGAGTGATTATTTGGCCTGCTAGGCGTTCTCAATTTGGCTGATTGGGATATCCAAATTTGATATATATTTGCACACCCATACACTCTGATAATATTAATCACACCAATATAATAATAATGGCAATTTCATAACAATAATAAATTAATTGTTGAGATATGACTCAATTTTGGAGCAGATATCCATATTTTTTGAAAAAATAGATAAAATAAAATTTAAAAAAAACATCCCCCTCCCCAAAAAAACGGGTATTTTATTTTAGGGCAACCTGTCCATTCTTGGCCTGAGCGCACCAACCACCTATAGAATATAGCATTAAATAACGAGTGTACTGGTCCTTCCATAATCACAATGGCAGGAGGTAGTAGTTCACACTCCTCAACTTCAAGGGACAAGTCCAAATCTCAACACAATCCTAAGTAAAAAAAAAAAAAAAAGGACTTCTAAGCATCAGAAAAGGATGCCTATGGGCACCAAAAAGCCTCTGGAAAAGCAAATAGATAGGTACACACAGGAGCACACAGGACCTCTCAAGCCTTTTCACCACACAGTCCAGAAGCCAGCCTCTCTTTCCTCCCTCCTTACCCCCCTAGATCTCTCCCTCCCTCATCCAGGCGCAGCATGGCTCCCCTGAGTCAACAGGCCCAGTCAGCTCAATCACCAACCATGCGAAGAATAACCCAAAATGACATTCAGACCAATGGCTGCCAGTCTTCGAAGAGGAAACAATCTCTTCCAGAGGATGTGCGCAGGCAAATGAAGACCTGGATGTAGATGGCTATCCATCAGGGAATAGCAGCAGGCCTGCAACATGCGGTTCTGATCAAGGATCATCCCTCATCCACTGAGTATGATTCGCAATCAGTTTGGTCATTGGCCAGGTCGAGCTACACTATACCCAGGTACGGTGTCAAAGGGGGTATGCTCATACAGGAGCCGCAGGAAGAGGAGGCAGAAGAGGTGGAACCACATTGAACACATGGACCAGAGTTAATCAGAATCAATGCATGACACTGAACCCGGCCATGTTGGAAACAGAACCCCTTAGAAAGGCGGATGTCTGAGGATGAGGGCCTCATTCCCGACCAACGCTGTATTTACAGGCTTGTTCCGGCCACAGCTTTCTCAAATCTCTATTCTTCAAGGCCAAAAAACACTGTGCAAACTGGACAAGCTGGCCCCTTCTACCATTCCAACTCCATCAGATGAGGGAACGGAGTATCTCATTTTCACCCAACCTGTAGTTGAGGCAGATGTGATTACCAGTCTCTCACTTATTTGCAGACCTGGTACAGAAACAGAGGGCTTCTGCAGCAGTATACCCAGCCCCACTGGTACGACAGAAAATTCTCTTAATTTCCCCAGATTTCTTAAAATTGTTGAATACTCCTGAGGCAGATGAACCCATTGTGGGAATTAGTGTCCTCAATCCTCCATTCCCAAGTGAGGCATTGGAGGCATTAAAGCCAGAGGACAAACCAGGCTGAAACTAAGCCCTACGCAGGACCCATCAGTTCGATGCATGGGCCCATACAGAGCGGCCTATGGCAATTTCTTTTCACCCAGTTCTTCCTCTCAGATTACTCCGGCTATTCACAGGAGCATGCCCCCAATTCCCAACACTAGAGCACACCAACATTGCAAAGGCTTATAGCAGCCACCAAAATTCCCCTCACTGACACAACACCTTTCATGCAAGTTAAGTTTTTCAGCAGAGCCATCACTTTCACATGCACAGCACGTGATGCTTGCTATGGTTAAAGAACATGGCAAGCAGATATTAAAACATAAAAGGGGTGGAGGGAGCCCCCTTGGAATTTGAAACGCCTAATCAATTTTTAGTATATCGCAAATTTAAAATGCATACCCTACAATCTATCTTAACGTGGTATCAGAAAAGGTTGTCATCCTTAGCATCTATAGATCTGACGAGGCATACTTACATATTCCCAATTCGGCCTTCCCATTATAAAATTTTTAAGATTCTGCTATAATATCTCACATTTTGAATATTGTGCCTCTTCCGTTCGGCTTATCCTCTGCCCCCAGGACCTTCACAAAGGTTCTCGCAGCCCTTCTGCTCATCTCCAGGGTGTCCCCATACGACGCAGTCGTTACCTCGGATGATATCTTAATTCTTGTCATCTTCTGTTCATCAATCAGTCATAGATACTCAGACCAACAATTACGCTCCTACAATACACAGATTCTCATCAATTGGGAAAAAAGATGTCATTAAACACCTCCGCATCGATTAATCCATCTGGGGGCAGTCATAGCAATATAGTGGAAGGGCAAAGTTTTTCTTGTCAAGCAGATAAGACAAACAGCCATACTTCATAATTAGTTAAAGGAGGTTAGGGTTCATAGGACAGGTGTCCGAAGCTGAATCTATCAAAATTGTTGGCAAATGAATCTCATGTCATATCTATTATTACCTTTGAGGCCCAGGCTCCCACACTAGATCCTTCCAGTGGTTCTTGCTCCATTACCAGCGATCTGGTGAAGCATTCTAAAATACAAGGTCAAAGTTCCATTCACAGGTCCTCATATCTCTCCTCTTGGTGGACCAACCAGCTAATAACAAAGGTGCATTCAAACAGCCTCACAGACTTACCGATCACCACCAGTGCCAGCCTGATTGGATGGGGGAGCTCACTTTCAATCACTCACGCCCAAGCCACACCATTAGAACAATCACACAGCATAATTGGCTGGAGGCTTTAATCAGTACACCTGCTCTCCACGCTTCCTTCCAACAGGTACGCAACCAACACGATATTTAATATTGACAACAAACCGTAACCACGAAAGCTCACATAAAACAACACAGGGGAAAACAGTTGAAACACCTCATGAAAAGAAGCGGAGCATTTGTCTGTCATTGGGCAGAGAGCAAACTGATTTCCATCAGAGCAGAACACATTTCAGGACTGTCGAATACACAGGCAGATTGGCTAAGCAGGGCCACGATAGATTCATCGGAGTGGCGCCTCCATCCAACCCTCTTTCAAGAGGCAGTCAGGACATTTGGGCAGCCAGTAGTAGACCTGTTCAGCTCCCGAGATTTCTTTCCAGGTACCCCTCACAAGGAGCAGAGAATTTCAATATGCTCCATTGCCATTGGCCTCTGGGGCTTCTATACGTATTTCTGCCACTTCCACTGATCTCCATGGTCATCCAGAAGCTGCTCGACGAGAGGGCGGCACTGCTTCTGGTAGCTCCCTACTGGCCCAGATGGTCGTGGTTTGCAGACCTCCGCAGTCTATCTGTATCACCACCATGGAGAATTCCGCCAGACAGTCTTTTTAACCCAAGGACCCCTTCAACATCGAGACCCTCAATGGTTGCACCTGACAGTCTGGAGGTTGAGCGGAGTCATCTGAAAAGTGAAAAGTTTTCCAACAGAGTTATTGCCACCATCCAAGCTGCCAGATGCCCCTCAACAACTCACATCTACAATGCCACGTGGTCCAGCTTCTACAAATGGTATACCAAGTCTCAAATTGATCCCATTTCTCCATCTGTGGTGCAGCTCCTGAAGTTCTTACAAGAGGAGCTTGACAAGGGATTATCACCTAATACATTGAAAAGGCCTTGGTGGCCTTGGCATCAGTCATCATTTATGAAGGTCTCCTATCCCTTTCCCATCATCCACACGTACAGTGTTTCCTTCGAGGAGCCACAAACTCACACCCGCCAACAGTTCACTATTATGCCACTTTGGACCTTAACAAGGTCCTTCTTGCACTCACTAGGTGCCCTTTCGAGCCTTTGCAATCATCAAGTCTCCAATTTCTGACGTATAAAGTAGTTTTTCTTGTAGCGATCACTTCTGCTCGTCGTATTTCAGAACTGGCAGCCTTGTTGATCAGGCCAGATCTTTGCATCTTCCATTCCGACAGGGTCGTCCTTCATCCCGATCCTATGTTCATACCCAAAGTTAATTCAGCCTTTCACAGGGCACAAGAACTGATATTCCTAATTTTTGTTCCAGGCCATCCCAAGGGCTGGAACGACAATGGCATCGACTGGACGTGAGGCGAGTGTTATGAATATATATTCACTGCACAGCCTCTTTTAGAAAAATGGAGGCTTTTTTCATGTCTTTTCAGCCCAACAATCAGGGATGCAAGGTCTCATCCCCCACAAAAGGACATTGGCTACGGGCCGCAATAGTGAAAACGTATCAGACTCAAGCACTACAGGTGCCCAGGGTCATAACAGCTTATTCAACAAGGAGCGCTGCAACATAGGCAGCATGGGCCATGCAGGCACCAATCACTGACATCTATCGTGCCGCAACCTGGGCCTCTCCATCACCTTTCATTAGGCATTATGAAATAGATGTGTTTGCATCAGCCGAGGCCTCCTTTGGCAGAAGGGTTCTGCAGCGGGTCCACAGGGACCAGGAGGGGATCCCAAGACAGACGGAGTCCCTCCCATAGGACAGGCCAAGCTTTGGTATGTCCCACTACTAGATGCTCTGAGCAGCTTGTGGGAGAAAGGGTGTTGGTGCTTACCTGACACGCCCGTTCTCCTTGAGCTGTGAAGAGCATCCAGCCCCACCGTCTTCTGTCTGGTGGGATCTTGTTTCAGCCAGCACATTTTTACAGTATTAAGGGCGAGGGTGTTTGTTTCTCTCATCTTCGCCAAAACTGGGGAACGCTGGAGAAGAGTCCCGTGGAGGAGGAGGAGCGTTCCGCAAATTAAGCCCAGCCTAGATAAGCAGAGACTGAATCTCCTCCCACTACTGGATGCTCTTCACAGCTCAGGGAGAACGGAAGTGTCAGGTAAGCACCAATGCCCTTTTTACTCATTTTCGAATATCCAAAAAAGAAGCTAAAGCTAAAGAAATGTTGTAACAGAGTATTTATAAGTTAACAATAGACTCAGTGAAGTATGATTTCTTTATTTTATAGGGAGGAGCAGAACATAATATTCCTGTGGTTGTTTCCAAAATTTCCAAAGAACAACGAAGTAAGTTGTTACTTAGTTTCTTTAATAAAATTAACAGCCAGTATGTCTTTCTTTCTTCTTTTTTCCTGATGGGAGAGAGGATTTCATTATAAATTTGACCACAATATTTTCAATGTTTACTACTCACCAAGTGACTCAGAATACTAAGAAGGACTAAAAGCAGTAAAATTAAAAACAACAATAAAAGTATAACATAGACCAATCAAGAGCAAAACATGAACTTCATAAACTTAAATTGCATCTATATATAATATGCTGATCCAGCTCCTGGAAATGAACTAGATTATCACCTGTATCCCATCAAATCAGACACTGTTTAATTGCTTGGATGTGGGGCATCTGAAGTCTTTGCAGATTTATAGGTTGGACAGAAATAACTGGAGACAGCCTGCTTTTTATTCTCTGTGAAGCTTTTTTTAATTTGTGAACATATATGATGAGGGTTTTGGGGGGGAATTTAAGGGAAATCAGTTAAGACACTCTGTTTGGGTATGGGACAAACTTGCTGTTTATTTTTTAATTATTTTTCATTGTTTTATTTATATATATATTGCCCCACTGAAGCTGCCAGTGGAAAATTATAGAGAAGACTGAAATGAAAAATATCCTTCCTTCATTCCTTCCCTCCCTCCCTCCCTTCTTTCTTTCAGCGGAACTCTCAGGCCTATTGTTCATAGGTGATGCAATTCTACAGGTAGGTAAACAAGTTGTCTGTTAGTCAAATTTTATTTATTTGTTCTTCCTGCCTGCAGAGTAGAAGACCCTTTTCTCAAATTATTATTTCTTCCTCAACAGATTAATGGAATTAATGTAAGAAAATGCAGGCATGAAGAAGTGGTGAGCTTTTATAATTTTTTCTAACCCAATACAGTTTCTAATGTAAATTGAAGTTGCTGCACTTTTATTAATTGTTTGTTATGTTCCTACGTAATTTAACTCTGTTTTACTCTCAGGTTGTTAAATGATTGTAATATTTGGATAGTGTACCTTCTTCATTGATGTGACACTCATATTAAGATTTTGCCATCCAATTTTTTTTCTAGAGATATTTTGTAGGCACAAAGTTGTGGGAAAGCACTGACTTCCCAATGTATTCTCCACTATTAAAAAATAGAAATGAAAATCTTTTATTGAGCATATTTTATTTTCAATCCTCTAGGAAGAGGAAAATGGCATTTTTCTGTCACCTGTGAGACTACTTACCTAGTTTGAGAATCTCTCTATGTAGGCTTGGAATATTGTAAGACTAGACTTTTTCTCATATAGGTCTCACTTTAATAAGACAAATGAAGTGTCACTTACAGGACAGCAATTTATTTTGAAGGATTTTTTAGAAGCTATTTTAAACCTTCAGGCATTACAAGGACATTAAAAATCTTTCCTCATGCTTTACCTTCAGAACATACGATATATACAAGATAAAAGGACAGAGAGACAAGACAAAATCAAGAATACACAGTTTTCATTGTTATTACAGATATAAAATCACAAGTTTGATGTGAAGATTTTATTTTTGCACCTCATTATAACTATTATTTGAACTAAAAGTAAAGTTCTCATTTGTGATAATAGGAACTTTAGTTCTATGTAAATAGCTGGTATGGAAATCCAGCTCTGGTCCAGATTGCTACCATAATGGGAGATAAAATGTTAAAGTCTCTCTTATCCCATCAAACTACTGATTCAGGTCAGATTACTTCTTGTTAAGGTTTTATTGCCTACTTGGCTCTATTTTAGCTGGCTATCATTAAAAAAATAGGGTGGATATAACCAAGGAAATTAAGAAGCTCCAAGGTGAGAATCAGTCAAGTTGAGAAACTCAGGTTTGGAATTCTTGAACTGATTTTAAATTTTCCTGAATCCATTGAAAAAAAAATATTTTTTCCCTCTGTTCTAATATACATTAGTCTAAATTCTTAGGAAGAAAGCAGTTTGGTATAAGAATATACGCAAGTATGAACACACAACAAACACACACACACACACACAGATATATGTTATTTAACTACAAAGTCAATACTTCAGTTCTATTAACTCACTCTTCTTTTATCACATATAGAATACCATGAGGTCATCTACCATCTGGTACAAATGGACTGTATCCTGTAGATACTTGGGATACTACTCTATAGACAAATATTATATAGTAGCCAAGTGTCCTAGGATTTAGGATTTTGCCCAGCAAATTTCTTCAGCATTTATTTTGATGTCTGATTCATTTGTTCAGTAAAACCATTATTTGATGATGATAAACAGTACTGTAGGGAATAATCTTGTAAAACAAACATATACACCCAAAAATTTTCATATTTTTTAAAAAAATTCAGGGATACGTTTATTTTATTTTCACTGCTTTGAATATATTACTCGAGATAGTCTTCAACTTATTCCTGAATTATGTTTTCAAGTCATTGAAATTATATGTCAAGCATCACATGATAAGAGCTGATTTTTGACATTTTTTTGCAGAAATTATTAAGCAAATGCCATGGTTGTTAAACAAATCCATTTTGTCCAGTGGGAGTTGCTGGAAACTAGAAATAAATGACAGAAATTGGCAAAACAATGTCAAAAATTGCAGTCATGCAACTGTGGAATGCTGAAAATGGCCATAAAGATGACCTGATTGCCATGCATCCAAAATGCTATCACATGACCTCTGTTGTGGAGAAGGGGTGCAAACATTATAACTTCAAAATCCAGTCATAAGTAGCTTTTGGGAGGGGGGGTCTGTTGTAACTCTGAATGTTTGTTTAGCAACTATTGTAGGTTGAAGACTACCTGTATCTTCAAACAGCAATATGAAAATCATTAAATAATATCTTTCTTCTTGTATAAGTCAAACAATATGTAACTTAATAAACATAATAGAGACAAATTATAGTCTACGGTGCCTCTTCCAATGTTAATTTTTTAAAATAGAATTTGTAAGAATTTCAGAGAATTCTAGTTTAGGAATCTAAAAAAGAGTATGTGGGAAGAAAATAAAGATCTAATTGTAAAGCAGTCTGATGGCTTACAGATTTTGATATTCCCCAAGGAATGTAATTTTATTTTCTGTCTGCTTTAATTTTCTTAATTAATAAAGCTTTGACTCTATTAATATATACCTGTTAAATGATAGCTGTTGGATATGAGAACGAGATACCATTTTCATCAAATCTTTTAAACTGAACATATTATTTATGGAGATTTTTTAAAATTGATATTACACTATAGTTTTCTTTTGGTACTAGCTATAAACTTGTCAAATATCTCATTTCAATAATTTCAAAATCCCTAATGGATTTTTGTGATAGAACAATCCATTTTTATTTAGTTGGCAATAGCTATTTTTAAAGCCAGCGTAGTTTGAAAGACTTTAGGGGACTATCCCATAGTTTTATTTTAAATATTAGGTTTTAAAATATTAGACTTTACCACCATGTAAAGTATATTTTTATATCCAGCAAAGCTTCAGTCTATTTCCTTTCACATTATTCCCCACTTCTTCAATAAAATTAAAGTTAACCTTAAGGTGAAGATTGTTTAGCCTGGGAGAAAGCCATGAGAAGACCAATTGAAAACCTCCCAAAAGATATATTTTCCAATTTTCAAAGGTCCATATATAGTTCACATTTTTAAATACCAAAACCATATCATTGCTGAAGGCTAAAACATATGAAGAACAATTGCAGGAATTGGGTATGCCTAATTTGATGAAAAGAAGGACTAGGTGACATGATAGCAATGTTCCAATACCTAAAGGGCTGCCTCAAAGAAGATGTGATCAACCTATTCTCCAAGCACTTGAAAGAAAAAACAAGAAGCAATGGACGTAAACTAATCAAGGAGAGAAAAAATTAAGGAGAAATTTCCTGACAGTATAATTAATTGGTGGAATGACTTGCCTCCAGAAGTTGTAGGTGTTCTAAACACTGGAGGTTTTTAAGAAGAGATTGGACAACTAATTGTCTGAAATGGTATAGATGTCTTGTCTAGACTCTAGGAGACTTCTAAGATCCCTTCCAAATCTGATTTTCTATTATTCTGTTATGTCTATGTATATTTTTTGAAAGCTTCTCTTTGATAACAGTAAGAAACAAGCTTGGATTTAGAGTCCTTTGAGATGATACCCTGTTCAAAGAAGCATAAATAAATTCTGTTTTTAAAGTAAGCTTATTATAAAGAAGTGGAGGAAATAGCATAAATATTGACAGATGACTTCTTAATTATTTGGATTCATTTTCAAATCTGGTCTAAGTTTTCAGAAAGTTCTGAAAGCCTTTGTTCAGGTCAGTTAAAAGAGCATTGTGTCATTGTGTTTTGAGATATCTTAGTTCAATTCTGGAATAAAGCATCAATTTCTTTCACTACAACTGTCATACAGAATCCTCATATCATAAATAAGAAAGGCTTTGCTTGTTGTTCTACAGAGACAGGATTCATCCACACCTTCATGAAAAGCTTCTTGTAGCTTTCATCATGGCTGCACTTTTTCCTAATGAATGTGGCAAATGCATGCAGTCTCCAACTGACCTAGCAGCATCAACTTTATGCTTATGTTTCATTTAGCTAAAGATCTATTTTTTAAAAATAGCATTGCTTTTTTTTTTAAAGAGGGGGTCATGGGAACTTTTAGAAGAATATAAAGAGGCTTTAATTGTTTAGCATTTATGTCAACTATGATTTGAAAGAGTTTGACCAGTTATCATCTGAAACTGATGTGAAAAGAACTATAATTGTCATTTCAAAGTATCAGCAACATTCTGTTTTTCTGGTGACCTACATTTTTTTTGCTGCACTTAGATATTGGTTTAGGTTTATTATGTAGTAATTTTAATTTTAAATATAGACAGGCAGAGTATACAATGGGATGAAAAAATTAATTTCCCCTTGTAAAGCACTAAGGGGCAGTATATAGACCGTATAAAAGGTTGGTCCCATAATGACCCATTTTATGACCATCATGACCTACAACCCTAATAAGCAGGGTCCATTTTGGTCATAAGTCAAGGACTACCTATACTTCAATCTAAATGTCAAATAAAACTATGATATAAATGTATAAGTTTACAAAGTAAAATTATTTCTTTAGAAATAAGCAATAGGATACCATTTAAAGTCATATATTTAATCAGAAGTATAAACCTGGTTACTTTTATGAAATTCCTAAAATTTACTTTCACTTTGAAGATTTTAATAAATTATAGTCTATTTTAGTAAATCAGGGAAAATGGTATTTGTTTGACTTAAATAATCTTCTGTTAAAATGCTGAAACTTGCAGAACAATGGTAGAATGCAAATTGCTTGTAACCTCTCTTAGCATAGTGAAATAATCAACACAGACTATTTTCTTTCCATGTGCTCTTTCTTTTCCATCTGTTGTAATTTTTTCTGGGCAATGAATGTCAAGTCAGATAGTTAGAGCTTTGCATAAAAGTCTTATGCCCTTCAGGCATAATTGTTCTTTCTTTAAGAGAAAAAAAATGGTTTTCTAGAAAACAAAAGCGAAAACAACATTTGGGTTTCACATACAGTTTTGGAAATATGGAATGTTTTACATTTATACTTTCTCAATCAAACTGCTGAAAATCACAGGTAAAGAAGGCATTTCCTGGGTCTCCTTGCAAGAGATTATGATCCACATTTTGGGAAATGTTGTGTTACAATACTGTTGTATTCTTTCACTTTGATTTTTCTGTTGGTTTTTTACATATATATTTAATCAGCAAAGTAAATAGATTTGTGTGTTTTTCAGTACCTTTTCTTGTTTCAGTCTGAGTTCCACATCATTGCCTTGTTTTTAATTTTTATATCAAACTAATACATAGCTTCCTTCTGATAAGCCTCTGTTACTTCTCTAATGCAAGGCTAACATAACATAGTTCTGTCATTTTGATGCCTGTTTGTCAACAATAAGTTAATCATCTCACACTGGAAACCTATATGAATATTCAATGATTTGTCATAACTGTTACTTATAAACTACTATTGTTCTGTATAGAGTGGTATACTCCAAATAACATCATCTGATTGGCCAGAAAGGCCAGTGTTAGATTGGTTCATTAGGAACCAATCCAAAAGAGCCGCTGAAAGGCGGCAAAGTCAAATAGCTGCAATTGGCTACAAGCCGGCAGGCAAGCCTGTATAAAAAGGCTGCCGCTGCTTCAGCCAGACTGTTCCGTTACTGTTGCTTGCTTTAATAAAGACTCCGTTTGTTGGAACCCGGTCTACCTCGCATTTTTCTGGATGGAACACTGGAGACAAGGATGGGATCATCCTAAATGCGAGACCGAGCATGTGGCAGAAAGAATTCCAGGATAGAAGTGATGGCTGGGAATAACGCGCCGCCCGCACCCTTCAATCCCAACAAAGAGGTTTGGGAATCATACATAGATCGTTTCCTGATGTTCTTAGAGAGCAACGAGATGGAGGAGATCTCAGACCAGTGGAAGAGGGCTGTCTTCCTAACGCATTGTGACCAACCAGTTCAGATGGCCAAACATTGGGCGAAGCCCAAGACATGAAAACAAATGACCTGGTCTGAGCTTCACAATGCTAAAGCCCCCTATGCCCAATAGTGTCAAATCTCATCAAACGGCGACGAAATTCTACAAAAGGGATCAAAAAGAAGGCGGACCATCGGCTGACTTTTGTGCGCGCTCTCTGACAACTGCGGGGGAGCTTGCGAGTTCCTGAACTTGGATGAAGCCATTGCAAATCGAGTTTCCTAGGTCTGAGAGACTCTAAACTACCAAAGAAAACAACTACTAAACCCAATATAACAGGCTGAAAGCGATTGCGAAGCCACAGCAGCAGAAGCCGCAAAAAAGTTCACGGCCACTATGAAGCAAATGAATTCAAATAATGACGCGATGACCTATCAGAGGAAAAGCAAGTTTTCCACCACAACACATCACGAAGACTTCGACGATTCATCAGAAATGGAAGATGATGACAATAGGTCCACCCGCCTGTACGCCAACAAAAAAGCGCGAAAAAAAAGGAAGATTTGGCCGAATGTGCTGGCTGCGGAGAAACCACCCTTGAGCCGATTGCAGATTCTTGATGCATCTGCCGAGCTTTCAAGAAGAGGGACACATCAAAAAAGTCTTAGGAATCCGAAAAAATAACAGTCCAAATAGATGCTAGTAACTCCCCACTACAAGATGAATCAAAGCAAGCGAGAAAAAAATGGGAGTGCAACAAATGAACCGGCAACGAGAAAAGGACCCATCAAACTGTCACTATCGAAGCGCTCAGACAGAAAGCGGGAGAAGAGTCAAAAATAATTGTAAAAATTGAAGGAAAGCCCCTGCGAGATGGAAGTCGACTCAGGATCCTTCCTGTCAATGTGTCTTGGAACACAATCAGACGGCTGTTCAAACATTCAAATTAAAAAACTCCAGAAAACAAAAGTTAATATTTGAAAGACTACCAGGAAACCGAATCCCTGTGGTAGGTCTAGGACTTTCGAGGTCACATACAAGCAAGCACATGAAGTCCTGCCTCTAACAATAGTTGACCGGACCGCCCCAGCCCCTGGTCATCGAATGGTTCGCACCATTGGGCATCGAATGACCGGGGTGAGCCGAGTAGCCGCAACTGACTGGGAAGAGAGCCTGATACACGAGTTCCGGACGTCTTTCGATGGCACCTAGGCAGGTACGGGGGACCCCAATTTCCTTTAGTTTAGACCCCAGGTAGCACCTGAAGTTAAAAGCCAGACAAGTCCTCTTTGCATTAAAAAACCAAAATAGATGAACAATTAAACAAATTAAATGAGCAAGGGGTCATAGGACCAATTGACCATGCTAGATGAGACACCCAATAATAACACCTGTTAAACCTGACAGTCAGTATACGCATCTATGGAGACTACAAGGCTACCCTGAACCATGCGTTGCAGCAAAGCACATACCCTTGTACCAAACTGCAACATTTTGCACTTCGATCGGGGAGGAAAATTTTTGCCAAGCTTGATTTAGCCCAGAATATCAACAGCTTCCAGTAGACCCAATAAACGACGAGGCACGGACAATAGTTAACTCACAGAGGGGCATCAAATGTAACAAGACTTCAATTTGGAGTAAGCGTTGCCCCAGGCGTTTTCCAAGCCTCATGAATGCCTATTAAATGGAATTAAAGGGGTCGTTCCATATTTTGATCACATCCTAATTTCGGCTAAAAACACGACCCAAATAGAGACAAGACTGAGAGAGGTGCTAAAAAATTTAGAGAATCGGCCCGCCTGAAATGTCAAAAAAGAAAAATGCTGTTAATGACTGATTGCGTCGAATTTTTTGGGTTATTTAATTGACGGAGAGGGTATACACCTACAGAAAAAAAAGCTCAAGGCTATTAAATGCACCACAACCAAAAACAAAACAGAATTGCAAGCTTTTGGGTCTAATAAACTTCTATACGTATTCTCCCCCACAAAGCAACGATAGCAGAACCTTACATCACTTACTGGATAAGAAAACTAGTGACTTGGGGGCATAGAGAGCAAAAAGCATTCCAAAGGCATAAAATCTGTTTGGCCAGAAAGTAATCTGATCGGCAGAAAGCCAGTGTTTGGATTGTTTCACTAAGAACCAATCCAAAAAGACCGCGTGAAAGGCCGGCAAAGTAAATAGCTGCCATTGGCTACAAGCCGCAGGCAAGCCTGTATAAAAAGCTGCCGTGGCTTCAGCCAGACTGTTCGTTACTTTACTGTTGCTTGCTTTAATAAAGACTCTGTTTGTTGGAACCCGGTCTACCTCGCGTTTTTCCGGACGGAACAACTATAGTAATGGTTACATCAAGAATGTACAGTGAATGGTTATTCTACCTTGAAAAATTAGCTAAATACATAGAACTTTGTTATGAATTATAGCTTGATATGTAAAATGAATTATTTAAATTAATCCAAGTCTCATAAAAGAAAAATGGCTATTTTGCATAAAATGGTGACAAAGCACATTAAAACAATATGTTGCATAACGAAAGCTTTACATAAAAGAGAGACAGTTTGGTCTAGTGGTTATGGCACCAGCGGGAGACTATGACTTAGTCCAACTGGATGACCTTGGGCTAGTCACTTACTTTCAGCACAATTCATCTCATAAGGTTGTTGTTTTGAGGAACATAGGAGGAGAAAGATGTGTTTGATGTGTTCACCACCTAGAGTTATTTGTAAAAAATAATAAAGACATGATAAAAAAAATCTAAATAAATCAAGAAGAAGGTTTCACAAAACCATTCAGAATGTTGCTTTGTTCTCTTTATAGAATAGCATGCACACACACACACACACACACACACATTTGAACATCACTGCAAAATGTAAAGTTAGTTAAAAGTACTGCATTATAAACTGCTCAGAGTTGCTTGGGATAGCATCATGAACAGCAAATAAATATAATATTAAATAAAGTTATAGATGGTTCCAATTGGTTTTGAAAGATATGTATAGCATTGGGTTTTTTTACATATTTTGTTTCAACATGAAATATTTTTATATCAGTGAGTATTTTCACATTTTTTTCAATGGAAACAATCCTGAATATGTGTTTACATATTTAGGATTTACATAGAATTTATACAATTAGGTTTACCTGGGCATTTGTAAGATTTCCTTTTATAGTTAATGGCTATCTTTCATAGACTAATGACTATTCTGATAAATTTTTTAAATTGATAACTCTTCTGAGATGCTAGACTTCAGATATCCCTAGAACCTGGGACTTCAGTTCCTAAACCTGGATTCTGACCATGCTTGCTGAAGAATTTTGGAACTTCTCTCATAATGCATGCAAAGAGTATCAATGCAGTCTATGGAATCATTTGTCGATTATTGCAATGGCATTTCAAATATCATGCTAGCAATTTTTATACTATTGAAACTGTAGATTCTTGTCTAGGGGAAAATGACAGCTAAAACGATTCTATCTATAAAAACCATGCTTCCAATAGAAATCATAGCTTGAATATTATTTAAGTGCTGTCAAGGGTATCTTTTACTAAGATTATTTTCTGATTTGGAAAATGAAATAGATGTAAAAGTTGTGATGGGACAAAAGTAAAGATAAATTGTAAGAAAAAAACTATAATCTTCAAAGAATACAAAGTGCCATGCAAATGTCTTCATATGCTGTGCTTTTTCTTCAAATGTTCTTATCAATAAATGTTAGTTACATTTATTGTAAATAGCTCTATAATACTGATCTAATAGCTTGAGTTTTGATAATTATTTGTCAATATGCAAATCTAGAAACATCGATTTATAACAGGTTTTTTCTTCTCTCCTCTCTCTTTTTTTTTTAAACAAAAAAAAATCTAATTTAGGAAACAAATAAATATATTTGTTGAATGTTAAACGTATATAAACAAACACAGATGCATGCACATACATCCACTCAAATAAATTATACAAGGTGCTTTATTTATATATTTATATTAACAGTATAGGAAAATTTATGCTGTGCTGTATGCAGGATAATACTCATATCCCCAGATTACAATAATTTCTGAATTGCAGCTGTCATCATTCTGTTAAATGTGACCATAGACATTATAATCTATAAATATTACAGCTTATGATTAATACTGCACATAGAAAATAAGAGTGATTCAGAAAGTATTTCAACAAGTTGCTTTTCCTTGATATGCATTAAATGTTTTAAACTGCAGTTCAGTTCAACTTTAATGTTTTGCCTAATTGAAATGAAGCGAAAAATACATTTATGACATTCAGTGTGTTTCTATTATAACTGCTTAAAATGTGCAAATGTGCATATGAGAGCAAGCAAAATCTACTTTCAAGAGGTTTATCATCCATGCACCACAAATACAGCACAATTATTCATCTGTATATGAAAAGCTATCATTATGTGGATGGATTTAAGTAATCAGAAAAGCAAATTTCACATGGTTTGCAAGTGATAGAATAATTTTTTACTGCAGTACAAAAGTATCTTTCTCAACAGATTCTGAAGGAAAACGGCCTCCAATATGAACCAAGATAGCTTCAAATATTTATCAGAAACATTACTTCAGAAACAGTTCTGTCAAAGCATTTGGGTTTATGCCATTGTCAAGTTCTGAAGAACTAAGCTGAGGATAAGGGGAAAATTCATTGATATTCTAGAAGGTTTTTGTGTTACCAGTTAAGTTCTCAATAATAACTTTTTGAATTTGCAAGAGTAATATAGGAAGTGGCTTATAAATAAAGCTGACTAATATATGTTAATCCAAACAATCCTATTTTGAAACAGTGATAACCAATATTTCACTGTGTTATAACTGCTGAAACACATGGTTGACACCTTTATTAAATATTTTAAATGTATTCATATTCATCCCAGTGTCCAAAGAATGAGAAAATTATTTCGAATAGTTTAAGAGAAGCTTTATAACTAGGATATCTATACTTTGTAGGGAATCCCGGATATACTTTATTTATCTTATTCTGGATAAATTATCTAGTGGAAAGTATGTTCGTAATTTTTTGCTTCTTTTATCTGATCAGGGTCCATATATATTCTCCTAAGTTTTTCAATGTCATGTTTCTATATGTACCATCCATCTTTTCTTGTGATTGAGGAAGTGTGTGTATGTGTTGTGTATGTTCTATGAGAACTTCAATGGTGATTTCTCATTTATGGCCAGGATGGAGTTTAATCTAAGGTAGGGATATATTGCACCTTGTCTGTGAGCTGATGAAAAATCTGTATAGTCTGGTTGTTTGTGAAAGTGCCAGTTATTGGTTTCTTTGACCTAGAAACTGCAAGCACTGATATCAAAGGACCAAGTAAAAAATTAACCTGGGACAGTTATAACTCAACGTCAGCTTCAAAACAGACAGAGTAAACTTATTGAAAGGAGACATTGGAATGCAAAGATTATTTATGAAACTAGGGAGCACATTTAAGTTCATTCTAAAGGCTCCTTGAGACCCTGTATTTCCAGTTTATGACAAAATAAGGAAAAGTTGCTATCTTGTCCATGGATATCTGGAAAGGTGTGTGTGTGTGTGTGTGTGTGTGTACAATATATATTTAATTTAAATACTAACTATTTCACACACACACACGTACAGTATACATATATATGTGTATATGTACACACAGATATGAATATGTATATATATATATGGATACATTATTTAAATTTGAAAAATCTTCAAAGTTCATAACTTTCTTTTTATTTTTTTATTTTTTATTTTCAATTCTAAGTTCATTTCTTAAGTAACTCAATGGAATGATGTATTGTATTGCTAATTATTCTTGATCTCTCTCCCCCCCCCCCCCCCCC
>BHFT01005957.1:39935-88388 GCA_004320025.1 Laticauda laticaudata
CCCCCCCCCCCCCCGTGTGGTAATATATATAGTATGACTAACAATATTTTGCTTTTTGTCATGGACACTCAGCTGCAACAGTTATTTCATTCATAATAATCAGTGATTCATATGTGTTTAATTTACTGCTTCTCAAAAAATACAAGGGAAAAATGCTATTAAATAGTTTGGGTAGGCAGTAATTACCTAGATCACAGATTGCTTTCTTTGCTTTAATGTGATGTGTATTTCAAAACATACAAATTGTGAACTTAATTAACTGAACAAAATTTGGCCTTTAAACTGTTATTTATGAGGGGGAGAAGCTAAACTAGATAAAATATTAATTGTTAATGCACTTCTCCTTTTATATTTTATAAGAGATATATGTACCTATTTCCAAAATGTATTCTTGTTGGTTGAGAGCTATGGAGATATATATTGAACTTCTTGTAGCAGAGTTTAAATGTTGTAAAATATATGATAAAAATAATTATTAATACAAATACAAAGCAGCAATGGCAAAGTTGTATCCTAGTTTTAAAGAAAAGTAGCAATTAACTCATAGGTAAATCATAGCCGGTTGATTTGTCTTTCCTTAAAAACTGCTGTGAAGCAATTTGGGAGATTGTCTTTTCACTAAATCCCTTCCATTCAAACAGCAGAAATTCATGGTGTGTTGCTAGTCCAAGGTGGTTAGGTATGCAAATATCTGAGATAGAGGACTTGACTTAATCACAAAGGAATGATGCAGCTAAAAATTGTAGTATTCATGCTAAGACAACTACTCTCCATGGTGTACATGGAAAATATAGCCATTGTCTCACAAAACACAAAATAAGATTAAATGAGCTAAAAGGATTGTGCAAATTATACAATCAGCAGAAAAGAAGGAAACAATGTTAAACCATGAAAGGTCAGGCCTAAAATAAAACAGAAGAGTGACAGAAGAGGGAGAACATTAACAAGAGCTATAAATATAGGCTCTGAAATGGTCTAGGAATATGGCAGTGAACTGATTTACTGTGGGACACAGATTTTGCAGGTGATTCACATTAATCTATGGTGGCAAAAAAAAAAAAACCAGAAGAAATTTGATAGCATCTTTTCTAACATATTTTAATAAAATATGTTTTTATGAGCTGAAGATTACTCCATCAAAAGTAGAATGGCTAGACTTATGAAGGATTCAAATTACATAGGGTGGGGAGAAAAGGAAAGTGAGGATAGGTTGGACATGTCTAAAGATAGCAAAGATGTTATTCAGTCTTACTTTCTTACTTTCAGTTTTCTTCAGTTAAATAAGCAAGCAAGAAAAGCTAAATCCCAACATTGTGCCAAGAAGAATGATATTTCACTTCTTTTCATTTATTCTTTAGGTCCAAGTTCTTCGGAATGCTGGAGAAGAGGTAACCCTAACTGTGTCCTTTCTCAAAAGAGCGCCTGCATTTCTGAAACTGCCTCTTCATGAAGACTGTGCATGTAAGTATAAAAAGGTTTTGAAACAAGTATCTGCTATTCTTTGATCTACCTGTTTGCCATCCTACTTTAAAGGCTGATCTCAATAGTCATTGTACTTGTCAGTTGTAACAGTAGAAAATTTATTAACCTTTTTTTTTTGAAAAGCAGGATAAACAAACAATTAATAAAATGATACTATCTCTGGCCTTCTTTTGCTAGATTTCACATCTATGCAGTCGCAGCTATTTTCAGTAGATCTTTTTTCTCTCGTGAAATATTTCAGAAGGAACTTTTCTCTATCACCTATATTTATTATAACATGAAATGCAATCTTTGCTTGAAAAGTATGATGTCTTCTCATGTGATTAAAACTTGCTGTGAGGATGGTTAGATCATTTGTCTACAGTTCTTGCATTTTTTATGCAATAGCTGCGGTGGTACAGTGAGAGCCCTGAGCTGCTCAAAGTTGACTCAGCTTTTCTGAGGTTGGTAAAATGAGGACCCAGATTGTTGGGTTTTAAACAATATAGAGAATTCTGTAAAGCACTATGGAAACAGTATGTATGTCTAAGTGCTATTGCTATGTTTTAGTCAGCGCTCATAAGGAAGTTGAACTGGTTCTTCTCCACTCTGCAAGCAAGGTTATCTTGAAGATTTTTCAATGTGAATAGTTGGGTACTTTAACAGATAGTTTTATTCTAGTGATTTTTTTTTCAGGTTTCTAGTACTCAGCATTTAAGTTCATCTCTCAGACTGAACCAGTAGAAACAAACAACTACAGCATGACATAAGTCTGTGATTTAGTTGCACATCAACCAGAAAATTAGGACCTGCTGTTGTATTGACAAATGCATGCTTCATATTTTCATGCTTGGGAGAAAGATTATAGGATCAGGAAACATTTGAAAAAATAGGGTAAAGCAAAATTCCCATTTTATCTTAGACTGGAATAAACTCCAGAATACTGAGTATTTTGTTCCAAACATAGCAACACTCCAAACAGCATATCCAAGTTCAGAATCTTGTAAATCCCTATTAGCATATCTGGACATAAGTGGACACTGGGCTAGAAAAATATTCCTGATACATTAAAAACAGATAAGACAGTTGAAGGCAGTCACTGGAATATCATTTAAAGACTTATAGGTAGTACTAAAATTGGTTGATACAGACATTTACCTAAATAATCTCCCAGTAGAACCTAATTAATTAACCAATTAGCATATATTAAATTATGTTTAAGCTTAATTATGTTTGCTCATACAAGCCAACTTTATAGCCTACTAGACAACCCATGACCTTTTGGGTCATTGTTTCAGAAATAAGAAATATAATAGCTAAATAGAATGACCAAGGGCAAAAAAACCAATGGGACTGGGAACAACTTCTGACTTCCTGAAAGTTTGACCATGACTGACATCCCTCTGGCACTTATGGAGGATCTTGTCTACCTGATTTCCAGTGGCCAAATATAGAGCAGGATCAATCTGTTGAACCTCTGAGCATTGGTGTGACAGCATAGCAATACTGACACTGTAAAATTTGCCAAATTTCAATCCTGTGGAAATCACAGGTCCTGGATATTGGAAGCATTTGGAAATACTATGGTTCAAAAATTGTTACCCTGTAATGTGCTGTTTCTTCCAGCTAAAAGTTACAGCCATAAGAGTTCCGGTAGTATATATATGTCTTGGGTTGTTTGAAGTTGGCAAATACCAGCAAAATCTTGTTAAAATTAACCATATTTTGCTTGAGTATCAAACTGAAGCTAGCATCTTCTCCCAGAATAACAGAACCCTGATACTGAAAGGCAACTCGCAAGTTATCTATACTACAGTGACCTTTCCCAGGCTGAGGAAATATTTCTTCAAAGCCAGTTACTATATGCTACTATTGGGCACAATTACAGGTCAGGTTTACTAAACATTCTATCAATAGAACGTATCTGCCCGTGTGCCTCTGGAGAAATAGAAACTAGTCAACTTGTGTGGTTTCACTGCAAATTTTACAGGAATCTGCATGTGTATTATAGATACACAGAAAAAGGCTACACCAATCTTCATTCAGATTCTAACTATGCTACTACCAATACAGTAGCCAAAGTCTATGTGGCAACAGTGAAAATGTAGTAATATATAGTGCTAATATGATAAATTTTCCACTCTGGACTTATTTTGCTGTCTTATTGATATAAATTAAACTAATTTTATTTTATTTTTCTTGTACAAGTTCTTTTAACATTACTGATCTTTGATCATAACAATAAATTGGATTTTATTTAAAATGCATTTTGTCAGCATATGGACATTGCAGTTAATGATAACTAATCTAAAATGGAATGTCAACATTTCCAAATATTTTCCGGCAAGAGAAGAATGAAATTTAACCCAGCATGTTACTACTGGTTATTCTTACATACTAAATCATAATTTGCTGCTCTTTACAAATAAATCCACTCAGTTTTTATTACATATAACATGATAGCATACCATCAAAGTATGTCTTACATATAAAACAAATAAAGGCTGTCCTCAGAGTACACATATGACCACTTATATAACTACTTCATGCTCTTAATGCATTTTACTTTCCTGAATTGGTTATGTGGGGGGTGGGATTTAGCAGATCAGAGATTTTGCAAGCAGATAAAATACTGGACCTTCTAACATCATATAATTGTAAATTATTATTTTTTAAAAACAATGGTTGAAATAAATATTGCAGTAAGTTATGAGTGTCTTACATGAAATTCTCACATCAAAGATTAGTATCATTACAATACTTTACAACACTCCTCAAAACAAAGAAAATACTCTTCCTTCAGCTTTTGCTGACTTCTAACCATGCTCGATAAATGTCAGTTTTGACTAGAAAGTCTTTATAATTCAGACATGTATTTAAATAGATTTTTTTTATTAGGTGTCCCTAGTGATCAAAGTAGTGGCACATCCTCACCTCTGTGTGACAGTGGTTTACATCTTAACTATCATCCCAATAACACGGTAAGAGAATGATTTATGAGACTGTCAAGAACTTGAAAAACTTTTTGATTAAGAAGTATGAACACAATCTAAGAGCGTGTTAACATTTTACTTTACATGAATTGAAACAGAGGTTGGTTAATATATGAGTACGATTGGAAATGTTTTTATCCTAGTACTGGAAGTATTAAGTAAAACAGTAAATAATGAGTAGTGTTTTTACTGTTTGTTAATATACATAGGAAAGTCTATAATTTGTAAAGCCAATATAAATAAGTTTCTCCCCTTAACTGTGCTAATTGGTGATGATGGGATCCAGAGGACTATGACTGCAAAAGATATCTTCAATGTTTTTTCTCAAGGTTAATATATCATAGTATTGACTGGCCCAGAGACTCAAAAAACAACAATCAAAATTCTTTACATCATTATCATTCAGCATATTTCTAAAACAGGCTAGATGGATTCAGTCAGGAATATCTTGACTTTTGTTTTC
The DNA here is from genome assembly GCA_004320025.1 of Laticauda laticaudata. Classification (NCBI taxonomy): domain Eukaryota; kingdom Metazoa; phylum Chordata; class Lepidosauria; order Squamata; family Elapidae; genus Laticauda; species Laticauda laticaudata. Next base: position 44,853 of record BHFT01005957.1, read on the forward strand.
TACAAGTCACTAATTTCCTGCAGCCTTTGTATTTTTTTTTCATACTTTATGTGTTTGGGGCCTCAATACATCCTATGTTTTCCCCTTTGAACACCAGAATACATTGATATTAGAGAGTGTGCAAGTGTGTGATGTGTTTCTTTCATGGTGAATACTCAGAATTTTCTTCTTTAAATAAGGAAGGACCTCTGACACTCAGACCTGAATATCATCTCATTCATTGAAACAACTAACTATAATTTTCCCTTCAAATTAACTATAATCCTAGATGTTCTCATGGTTTTGCCACATACAAATATTTAGCTTTGAATCACATTTGTTTATTGGGTTATCTTTATCTAGTTTTAGGACTTGTTTGGAGGACAAATAATTTTAGGTAATATTTATATAGAGGTATTGAAAATTCAAAAGGATTCATATTCAAAAGAATTCATATACTTTTAAGCAACACTTTATATAGTTAAGCTTAGAATTGAAAACAAAGTTTTTGATATGCTGAGATTAGGCCCGAATGGGTTTTTGATTCCATTAAAATAGTCAACAACCAATTTATTTATTCATAATGAATGAAATATTGATGGATTGGTTGACTCTTGATGTTGACTCTTTACAGTCATATAGATAGATATCTCCATTGTGTCTCTAACTTTCAGGTCTCCCGATTGTGTACTCAAATCACTACTGCATCTGAGTCCATCTACCTTATTGACTGTTATCTTCTCTTTTTTTCCACCTTTCTCAGTAATAGATCCTTCTTTTGAGGACTGGATTTTTGCATATGTCAAAAGTAGGATAATTTGAACCTGGTCATTTGTTTCTCAAGTGAGAATTCTAGGATGATTTGTTTGATGATACATTTGCTTGTTTTCTTGATTGTCCACAGTATTCTCAGGAGTCTGCTTGAAAACAGTAAAAATTATTCACTATCACTCAGTTATGTGGTAGCAATAAGTGCTAGAATTTAATTTATCAGGGTGTACTTAACAAAATCTATTGATATTTCAGTTGAGAGGAAAATCTAATGGCCATGCAGGTTGGGAAAGAACAATGAAACAGACTAAATAGTTTTGTAAATGTTATTATAAAGTAAAATATCAAAGATATTTGACATCTGTTTTCAGGATACTCTTTCATGTTCTTCATGGCCGACATCTTCAGGTATTAGATGGGAAAAAAGATGGTGTGATCTCCGATTAATTCCTCTTCTTCATTCAAGATTTTCTCAGTATCTCCCAGGATCAGATATGTGCAGGTAAGTAGATATCATCTGGTGGTGATGATAGTTGATAGTGATGATACATCTGCTATTCTGTGATCTAACTGTTATGAGTGGTTGGTTGATTTGGATTAACAAGTTCTACATTTCCTATTTTTAGGCTGAACATCAAGTAAATTGAATGAATGGGCAAGTTGCAAAATTTCCAATTGGCAAAATTAAAGACAGTTTGAGATCTGGAAACATGGTCTTCCAATATGGCTACTTAGATCCATTATATTACTTTAGGCTAAGTGCCAAAAAGACTATTAGCTGAAGACTTTGCATTCATTTTGCTTCAACAATAAAGATTTTCTGTAGAATTCATAATTACTTATTACTTCATGCCACTAAATCAGTCCACAGTGTATTCTAGCAGTCAGCATAGATGTGCCGGACATAGTGAAAGGAACACTTGGATGGCTTTCCCATTCTCTTACATTGATAGATATGTCACAGGTTATCCTTTAATTTCACTTTGCCCAGGTATTGTAGTATGTGAATCATAAAATTATGGAGCTAAAGTTGAAATCCTCTCTTTCCCTGTTTAATTTTTGAAAAAAAACCATCATCATCATTGTCGTTATCCTCATGAAATAAAATTAGGTCTGCCAGCCAAAATGAGTTGTTTTATATTATTCAGTTGTTTTATATTATTATTTATATTATTTTATTTATTTTATATTATTGGGTAAGAGACAAATTTTGTGATTTATTTTATTAAAGTACTATTTTTCATATAGAATATAGTAATTGTTTTGTTTTTGCCCTTAATGTACTCCTATTTACCTGTTTTAGCTATACTTCTACTGAATTTTTGTAATTGTAAACTTACATACATGGTCATCACTTTATTACCTTGGGGGGAGTAAGCAATATTATAGGAATACAGATAATGAGTAAGGAACAATAAAAAAGGGGCACCTCCCCTGGATAGATAAATAGCTTTTGCATGCTATTTTCCCCTTTGTATAGGGCAGGGGGGGGGGCGATGGTCCCTTTATGACTTGTGGACTACAACTCTCAAAATTCCTGAATTATGGGAGCTGAAGTTAACAAGTCATAAAAGGGTTCCCCACCCCTGGTATAGGGGAACAGCAATGACATTCTTCCAGTTGACAAGTAGAGATGCAGTCTTTGCAAATTTTCTAAAACATGTCAAAGGCACTCCATAATTTATATTTTGACATTTCATGGCTTACCCTCACTAATCTTGAAACATTATCATTTTTCAACTTTCTTACCATGTTTGTGATTACTTTTTAATCATGTATAAGTCACAAAGTCACTAAGTCACAAAGATTTTCAGCTTTCATTCCATTTTTACTATTTGACACATTGAAATTGACACAATTTCCTAAAATATTCCTTCCTGCATTATCTCACTTAGGTCTCAGCCTAAAATATTTAATCAATTCTTTACAAATAAATATTCCCTTATTTAATGTGAGATAACTTTTTAGGAGGTAGATATGATAGAATGAACATAGAAGCACAAATTGGTGTAAAGGCTAAAGTTCCAAGACTGGAACCAAAAAGATTGGTGCCACACAGAACTATTACTAAGACATAAGTCAAGTGCTCTCCAAGTTGAGAAATGTAAGGACTATGTACGGACCACAAAAATAAAAGATAGATTTAAACCTTAGAGCAATTATATATAGGTGGCTGAATTGCTGGATTCTCTAGCAGCTGATCTTTATTATTGGGGTTTCTTGTGTCTGTAATAAAAGAACTATTTCTACCTGAACCTTGTCCTTGACTCTTTCCACTGCTAGCTCCTGAGTGCTGATTATGCTTTACAAAGAGGTTTTCTGTTGTATCTAGGCTGAAGCTCAGACAGTGATTTTAAAACTCTATTTCTATGGTCACTACAGAATAGAATTAGAAAACAAGAGAGCAATAAGTGACAACACTAAATTTGGTGCAACTTTTATGTGCTCTATGTGGAATGTATAGAATTTAAATGTTATTTTTAGTTGACTTCTATCACCAATTACATTTTTAGTAATAGTAGGTGAATTACGCTTTTATCTTATTGAAGGCCTTGAAGAGCTGAAAGCATTGGGTCAAAATGAGGCTGGACTCCAGCAAGACAAAATAATCATGTATGGGAGAATGTTGCCTTAGGGTGCCAATAGTTTTTACTGTAGTTGTCTGTTTCTTAAAACATTTTAATTGTTTTGTCAGCTGGTCTGGTTATGGCTCATGTATGAGCCACTGTATGAATCGTATAAATGGGTGGGTGGATGAAATGTACTGAGTGATTATGGATGATGTGACATCCTTCAATTGTAACAAAAGATAAGACAAAGAATTTTAAAGACTGTATAATTCAAATATAAATAGAAGAAAATAAATACAAATAAAATATAATTATAAATAAATATAAGCAAACTTCCCAAATGTACTTCGTTCTTGCTTAAAAAGTAATTTGATCTGTTTTAATTTTAGAAATGAAAATTTGTTATTTAGACATCTACGTAATATTTATGTTGAAAAATTGTGGTCTTAGTCATAATTAAGATCCTTGCAGAAAGTATGTCTCTTTACTCATGGAGAAAGATATCACTGACACTGTGTAGATCTATAAAATTCCCCCCAAAATGATACAGGTAACTGAGTCAAAACCAGTAGACTCAGACTATACCACAATATCTGAAAAATACCTTGTACTGGCTGTTACAGTTTCTACAATCTGCCAAACTCCTACATTTTCAAGCTTCTTGTATAAGAAAAGCAGCAGTGTAAGCAATTTGTATTCAGCTGGTCCTACATGATTTGCCAAATTTTATCTCATGATATGCCATGTAAAAGTGCTAAATATAAAAAGAATCATATAATGATAGTTTAAAAAATAACAAGAGTTGGTGGCTAACTTGAACTGTGAATAGTATATAACGGAGATGAATTTGTTCTGCAATATTTATTAAATTGGTTACATTAAATTGGCAGATTTGGAATAGATCCCAAGTTAATATATTTCTTGTTTACAGACAAAATGCATTCCAAGTTGTTGCTGTGGATGGCATTTGCAGTGGAATAATTCAGTGTCTATCTGCTGAAGACTGTATTGATTGGCTGCAAGCAATAGCGATTAATATCTCCAATCTCACAAAGCACAATGTAAGTATATTTCTTAGAGGTTTATTGTATTTCCCACATATATTTGATCCCAATTCTCATAAGTGCCTCACAGGCTAAGTGCTGAATATTATGTGCATCAGTTTTGATTAAAGCTTCCCCAGAGATGTCTACTCAAGTTTATTATCAACTTAAATTCTGTTAAAATTCATTGAAAAACAAATCTTATTTTCACAATCATTTTATGATTATTAGTATTGCTTCCTTTTCATAATCCAAACTAGAGCTGAAAATAAAACTAAGTCAAATTTTGCTTCTTTATTTTGTAGTCCTAGGAGACTCTCTCTGAGATAGATTCCTAGATTTATTTGCTTTACATTGTGAGTTCAGAGCAATGGAATAAATTTAAAAACCAGGAGAGCAAATTCATGCTGTATAAACTTGTTCAGTCAATACTATGGAATCAACAGGTAAAATCAAATGTTTGCATTTGATCAGATACATTGCAATGTAAATAGTCAACTATTGGTCAAACTTACCTTAGTTTCTATTTTTTATATCTACATTGTCATCTCTATTTATTTATTTTATACTTTTCAAGTTTTTCACTTCTCTGATCCTCCACTTCTTTAGGTCTTGTTCAATATCCCCAAACCAGAAATTTAGAGTATAGAGTAATTGAGTTTAAAATATTTGTTTTTACCAGTCCTTCTTGTTATATGTTTTTTTAACTGCAGCCGACTAACTCTATATAAAAGGAAGTATTATTTTCTATATTTTACTTAATTTATTATCAAATATTCTCTATCTGAAAGCTTTTAAAATTAATGCTGGGAATCCATTGAGAAACTGTATATTTCATGGAAATTTATATCCTCTTACAAAGCACTTTATTAATACTGAAAATTTGATGTAGAAACATGAGAAACATATAATTTGTCTGCCATATGCAAAGTTTATGTTCCGCAAGCCAGTTATATTATTACTTATTCATCCATATAATGCTGCCTCTATATCTGACTATACATTTCTAACCTTTATGCTTATGCTAAATAATTTTATGTTATTAATTTTAACTTGTGTTCCAGGCTATTTTTGATATTCATAATAATAAGTTTCTCACTTGTATCCAGCATTTAAAGCCAAATTACAATTGCCTCTGATTAACTCTTAATTATAACTGCCAGCTGAAATGATGATGAATATCACATTGGTCCTAGAGGGTTTATTTTTGGAAGAACAAAACTTATTTCGTAAGCTAACATAAATTCTGCATAAGATCAGTATACTCTCACTGGTTTAAAAAAAATGGGAGGAGAGAAGGGGGACAATTCACTTTGATACCATTACACTAAACATAGGATTTTAACTGTTAAAAACAAGTAATGATCATCTTTCTTAAACCAGTAAAGATATCCCAATCAAGGAAAGAGTGCAATTTGTAAACCAGATAAAGCTATGCAGACTCGCACTGAGCAGGAGCTATGCCAGGAAGGAATCTGAGACTCCACAGTCTCGAATCTCCTGTCACTCATCCTCTCCCATTGTGACTGTATGACTGTAACTTTGTTGCTTGTATCCTTACGATTTATATTGACTGCTTCCTAGTATGATTTGATTGCTTATTTGTACCTTATGACTATATTAAGTGTTGCACCTTATGATTCTTGATGAATGTATCTTTTCTTTTTATGTACACTGAGAGCATATGCACCAAGACAAATTCTTTGTGTGTCTAATCACACTTGGCCAATAAAGAATTCATCCATTCATCCATTCATCCATTCATCCATTCATCCATTCATCCATTCATCCATTCATCCATTCATCCATTCATCCATTCATCCATTCATCCATTCATCCATTCATCCATTCATCCATTCATCCATTCATCCATTCATCCATTCATCCATTCATCCATTCATCCATTCATCCATTCATCCATTCATCCATTCATCCATTCATCCATTCATCCATTCATCCATTCATCCATTCATCCATTCATCCATTCATCCATTCATCCATTCATCCATTCATCCATTCATCCATTCATCCATTCATCCATTCATCCATTCATCCATTCATCCATTCATCCATTCATCCATTCATCCATTCATCCATTCATCCATTCATCCATTCATCCATTCATCCATTCATCCATTCATCCATTCATCCATTCATCCATTCATCCATTCATCCATTCATCCATTCATCCATTCATCCATTCATCAATTCATCCATTCATCCATTCATCCATTCATCCATTCATCCATTCATCCATTCATCCATTCATCCATTCATCCATTCATCCATTCATCCATTCATCCATTCATTCATTCATTCAATAGGGAAGGCAACCCGACCAGGGTCAAAGATGGAACATACCCAGATGTGGAGGGCTAAAACATCTGCAGCTACAGCAATGATTGTGAATTACTAGAATGAGGAATATCTAGCATAAAACAGATTAAAACAATCATGAAATAAATAAAACCCATCATTTTGGTGAATTAAGAGAAATGAATTTCTGATCTACTTATCAATTTAAACATTAGATGGCAATAGAAATCTAATAGCATAATGAATCATATTTAAGGACAAAAGCTATTACATTTAGCCACAGAATTATAGAGAAAATGCTCAACAACAATTAAGATATGATTAGATATATTTGATATTCATCTAACTTTCAAAAGGTAGTGTTAGCACTGTTCTACATTTTTATATTTTTTGTTGGTATAAGATAATTCGGTTTAGGTCGCTGATTATGGTTTCCCTTGATATGCAATTAGAAATACTTCTGTAGCTATTAAATAAGTTCAGCTACAAAACAGGATGAACTATATTTGATCATTCTTATTTGATGTTGGCAATAATGCCATTTTTCACTATCTCAGAAGTAATAAAGTCACCATAATTTATGGATTTTTGTTCCATTGAGGATTTTAGAATAAATCAATCAATCTTTTGTAGATTGAATAGTCTCAGCAGACTGTGTTGCTCAAAAGCTATGCCAACATATCAGTCTGGGATAAACTTTATAAATTACCACTTAGCTTGACTCAGAGAATATTTTAGCTTGCTGATGTACAGAATCAGGGTGAGTGATTATCTGTCAGTTGATACGGCTTTACTTCATAGCATTTTTATTTCTAATGATGTCCAAAAATAATAGGATCAGAAAAGTCTGTCAAAGATGGGACAGAATTTCTTCTCTCTCTTTATTGTTCAGCTGCATGACTCCAGAAACTTCTGTTATTTTTAAGAGATAAGCAACACAAAATCATAGTGGTGCTTTCATCTAGACTGAATGGTGGATAATCTGAAAAGTTGAATCTGAAAGAAGTGTAGAGTAGAGAGAAATACTTTCAGCAACCTCAGGATAAGGACAGTAAATGCAATGAAGATAGAAGATGGATAGAATTCTTTATTAGCCAAGTGTGATTGGACACACAAGGAATTTGTCTTGGTGCAAATACTCTCAGTATACAGAAAAGAAAGCATCTCAAGATCAAAATATCAAATGTACAACTAATGATAGCATAGGACAAAACAACAGAATCAACTAGAAACAGTCAATATAAATGGTAAGGATACAGGCAACAAAGTTTAGTCATACAGTCACAAAGGGGAGGAGGTGATAAGGAGTGATGAAGAAACATAAACAGAGTGTACACTTTAAATAAGTGAACATGTTGAGGGAATATTTAGCAGAGGATGGCTTCAAGAAAAAAACTTCGTGTCTTTTGTTCGGTGCTCTATACGTGTTTGAGAAAGGAGTGAAGCAGTGTGCCGGAGTAGGGGCCTGTAAATAATCACAGCCCTCCTTTTTTTTTTTTTTTTTTTTTGACAGCAGTATACAGTCCTCGACTGAAGGCGGTGGTAGCAATAGTTTTTCTGCATTCCAAAAACCCAATCTGTGTCGTCCTGTGATTACAGACCAAACCAAAGACAGTTATAGAGGGTACAGATGAAGACCAATAATTCCTTAGTAGAACTGATCGCAACGTTCCTGGCATTTGAGCTTTCTGAGTTGGTGCAGAAAGAACATTCTTTGTTGTGCTTTTTTGATGACATTTTTGATGTTAGGTATCCATTTTAGGTCATGTCTATTGTATTGTAAGTATTGTAAGAGGTGGTAGTATAGGAGAGTTTCTTCTCCTCCCACCATTTCTATGGTTTTGAGTGTGTTCAGTTCCAGATTGTTCTGGTTACACTACAAGGCAAGTTGTACAACCTCCTGTCTATATGTGGATTCATCGTTGTCTCAAATGAGACCAATCATAGATTGTGATGTCAGAATGTTAGTCACTGGTGTTAGTCACTGGTTTTCTATCTTCTGTATTATTTCATGGCCATACTCATTTCTAAGAAGCTTCCAAATTCCTGTGCAATTATGATATGAATGCAAACCAAATGAATTTATCTCAGTGCAGACTTACAAATGTAGATACTACTGTCATACGAGGTACTATTATGACTAGCCATAGGAATGATGTTGTGCATGATGTATCTGGAAATTGTTTGTCTCCAATCTAGCTCTGATTAGTCCCAGTAATGTATCTTCATATATATTGTGAAGTGCCTGAAAAATATAATCCTAAAATGAGTGCCTTCAAAATATAAACCCAAAATGCCCTCAACTTTGATTGATTATTAATATGAGTGAAAGATTAAATGCTTATTTTAAAGTGAAAGGGAAAGTTATTTTAAAATATGAAATGTAATCAGGTGTGTGTGTGTATGTATGTATGTTATTTTCTATATTCTAGCTTTATCTTAATTATTCCTGTTTGTGAAAGGACATTTTAGTCAAGCTTTTAATTAGCCTCACAATTAATGCAATGTAACCAATATCAACTGATATTAAAATGTATGCATTTATATATTTCTCAATAATTAGTCTAAGGATTTTCAGTTTGAAACAATCTCAGCACGAAATGTAGTTGCAAGCTGTGGTGCTGCATGAACCAGATAGATGTGCAATCCTAGGTTATCATTTTAAATTAATTTCTACCTTCCTTTGACCTCTCATCTCTTGTCAACACTCTGAAGAAAGGATTCTTCTTCACAGCAAGATCTTCAATACTGCATTTACCAACGTACTTGGAAGGATTACACAGAGACAATGAGATTGAAAAAGGAAAGAAAAAAGGAAGTACCTGAGGAAAGGCAACATTTTTCCCATCAAGGGAGATCAAACAAACCACAGGGAGAATAGGTTCTGTTATGAATGTGGCAAGGTAGGAAGCTTAGCTAAAGATTGTCAAAGTTACCTGTGTAGTTAAAAAGAATGTTAGAGGGAAGCAGAAAATAATGTTCCCTTTCTGAAAGTGTGGAGGCATATAAGGGAATAAAACTGGAGTTGCTGTCTGCAATTGAGAAAAGCAGCTGAAGCTAGGAAGAAATGCTTCCCACTCTCAACTCCCCAAGGATATCTTCAGCTCATTGCTTCTCTCAAAGTATAGTAAAAGTTTACAATCTCAGAAATTTGTTAATCAGTTAATCAGTTGTTCCCTCCCCCAACTCACAGTTAAGTCACAAGCATGCAAGGGATTGTTGCAGGTGTCTGGCTAATTGAGTCATACCGGCATTTTGGGAAATATGCTGATGTCCATAGACAGACTCAACCCACCAAGGTCCTGAGCCTATAAAAGTCTTGGGTATGTACAAGAGAAAAGGAGGAACAAAACAAGTAGATAAGACACTGGGAAGCAATGTCTGGAATACACAATTACTGTATTATAGAAAGCAAGATGAGTCAACTGCCAGGACTACAAGCTAAGGACTATGTATTTATGTAGCTGTATCAATTTACAAGAGTTGGAATTAGGAAGATGGAGTTAGCCAGAACAACAGTGTAATATGGGAGATATGTGTGCCACAATAATAAATTTTGTACAATTACCAGCTATTGTGTGATGTGTCTAGTCTTTGGAAAACAAAGAATTCTCACAATAACAGTAGGATCTTTTAAATATTGAGTTCAGTTCAAATAGGTGTTGGTAAAAAAATACATGAAATTCTGAGAAATGAATACACCATACTTTAGGTAAAATTCAGAGCTTGTATCACTTGTACTTCACAACACAGCAAGGAATGCAAATTGTTGCAACATTGTGGAAAGACACCATTATTGGACACAAAGGACCAACATTTAATATAATGGTTTCCATTTCTACTTCCACCTAACAGGAAGGACATCACAACATTGTGATCCCCAATTTCTAACAGGACACTGTTTCATATATATCGCAAAAGCATTTAGACTTATATACTCCCCCATAGTGCTTTATAGCACCTCTTAGATCCTCATTTTACTGACTTTGGAAGAATGGAAGCCTGAATGAACCTTGGCTGTTCATTGGCTGTTATGAATGGCTGTTATGATTGAACTTCTGACTGGGGACAGAGCTAGCTTTGCAATACTGCATTCTGACCACTGCACCATATACAATGTGTGTGTGTGTGTGTGTGTGTGTGTGTGTGTGTGTGTGCAAAACACACACACACACACACACACACACACACACAAATATATGTGGATGCACATGCACACACATAATCTATAATCAAAGCATTTAAACAGAATAACCTGTTTTTGTTCTTTTTAATGCTTAGAATGTTTAGAAATAGCATTTCTAAAGGAGTATTCATGTTGGCCACTGCACATTCTCTTTTCTGGGAAAAAACTGTTACTTAACTTTAATTGTGGAAATAAATGTTTATGCCTGACCAATAAATAAATAACCATTTTTATAGTTGTCCTTCAAAAATGAAAACTCTTCCTCTATAGCATTTATTAAGCTCCTAAACTACATAAAGTCTAAGGACAATAATAACTTTCTAGAAAAAATTTTTTTCCTGGTGTTATATGACCTATTTTAAAAAGGTATGCTTATAAGTTATTGCCGGATCAATGATACAGTTGTAAACTTATATATGTGCATGTAAACTAACTAAGAAAAATATGTAAATTAAAGCAATACTAAAAATTGTTTTTCGTCTTTTATGCAATAATGGGTTGCAGAAGATAGCAATATTATTTGGGGGCAATTTGCTTTTGTCCTTTTCTCTTATATCATCAGAGATAATCTGGTTTACAAATCTGGATTGTTCCATGTAAGAAACACTCCTGCCTCCCAATCTTTGTACAAAACAGGCAGTTGTCTAAAGAAACATAGAGTTAGGTTCAACTTAGTGTCTTTTACTTTTTTGGTATATATTTGAGTTGTTTACTTTGTATTCTTAGTTCTGTTTTCTTCTATCTGTATTGTGCTTTTCTCTGGAAGTGCCTAAGGTGAAAGTATTTAGAAGTATGTTACAGTTTTCTCCAAGAAAGTATATTTTTAACCAGAGAATAATGTGGACTAGAATTTCATTGTGAGCTTAATAGAGGCAGTATAAAAAATACAAATTGACCTAGAATGAGTTCAGATCTATTATAGATCTCAAAAGCCAGGTGAATAGCATCCTTTGGAGATTTGTTATTTTTCTCTTTTTTAAATAGTTTCTTGGAGCATGAAGCTGGGTCACATCTGTTATGGGACTTTTGTCTCAACATACATCCACACAAAAATCATCACAATGATGTGATCCCTAATTATAACTTCAAAAAAGGCAACTATGATCTTACAGACAACGATCTCTCATCCTTTGATTGGCAATTTCTATTCACTGGATGCAATACTGTTGAAGACCATTACAACATGTTTTTACTTGAAGTCAAAAAAGTCATCAAACAATATGTACCAATAACAACTCCCAAAACCAGAAAAAAACAGATTACCCATAACAATAAGAAAGCTCATGCGAAAAAGAGCATCACTCTTGGTGGAAAAACAAATCTTGGTCACGTTGCCAAATTCAAAGCCGACACAAGAATTTACTGCCACCAATAAGGCTGAATGCCACCAATTATCACATTAAACAGAGGAAAACCTTCTAGGCACCAATTCACCCATGCTTTCTACAATTTTTGTAAACAACAAACTAAAAGATTCAGGTCCATCCCACCTGAAAGGACTTAATGGGTAAGACTGCATGACAGCATTAAAGCAAACCTGAACACATTTTGGCTGCTCAGTATTTTGTATAAAAGAATGGATCATGGCCCAGTATTGCTAGTTGAACACAGACCACTACAATGATCTAATACATTATCAATTTTATAGAAGACATGTTGAAAAAGCACTAACATAATCTAAAACCATCTCTCTTATTGGACCAGACGGAATATGTGTCTACTTCTTAAAAATGCTATCATTGCCACAGCTGATGTAGAGTGGTGAAAAATCTTTCAGGGCGCAGCTCCTTGCCAAGTCTATGGTCACAAGCCATGGTCCCGCATGAATGAAGGGAGGAGCTTGAATATATTACAGACCAATCTCTTTATGCTGCATCACCTTTCTAAAAGTCATGGAATCAATTATTAACCATCCATTATCCTCCACTTAGAGACAACAACTACTCTCTAACAAACAGTTTGGTTTCAGAAAAAAATCTATCCTGTTAAGCCATGTCAACTCTTATATGCAAAAATATATGGACTACACACTGCAATCAGGGCAGGCAGCAATAGACCCAATCTACATAGACTTCTGTATAAGCCTTTGATTCAGTGGTACATGACAAACTACAACTAAAACTAAAATCTTATGGTATCCTCTGGACACCTGCATAACTGGATAGAAGCATTCCTGTCAAAAGACAACAAATGGTCAAAATATGGAGCGTCCTATCAATAGTTCTGATGTACCTGTCTTCAACAGTGGTGCTCCCCAAGGGTGTTCTAGGACTACAACTTTTTCATACTCTACATAAATGACCTCTGTGAATCATATTAAGAGCAACTGTGTTCTCTTTGCTGATGCATATAAAGCTATTCAATCACCACAGACAATATTTCTACCCTCAAAAAGACATTCGACTATGTATCAGAATGATCAACAAATGGCAACATCAAAATTTCAACCAATAAATGCTCTGTTCTTACATATGGCAAAAAAAAAAATAATCAGAAATAAAATACAAGCTGAACAGTCAAGATCTTGATATGATTCCACACTCTGTCCAAGATTGAGACTCTCATCTCTTAATGATCTAAATTTCTAGAGCCATTGTTAACTACATAGCAAAAAGGCATTAAGAGTTGTAAACCTAATCCTATGAAGCTTTTTCTCTGTTATATATCACACTACTAAACGAGAACATACAAAATATTTGCTAGACGAAATGATCATTCTGACTATAACACAAGTTGAAAAAGTCCAGAAATATTTAAGTAGAGTTCTCCATTCCTCTACTTGTTGCAAAATACCTTATGCCATCAGACTTGAAATTCTAGACCTAGAAAACCTAGAACTATGCTGCCTTCAGTGAATCTAAGTATATGTATATAATATCATACATTGCAATGTCCTACCTGTCAATGAATACTTCAGCTTTCATTCATAACAATACAAGAGCACACAATAGATACAAACTCAAGGTTAACCGCACCAAATTTGATTGCAGGAAATACGACTTCAGCAACAAAGTAGTCAATGTCTGGAATACTCTACCTGACTCTGTGGTTTCGTCCCCAAACCGCAAAAACTTTAATTTTAGACTGTCTACTATTGACTTCACCCCTTTCCTAAGAGATCTGTAGGGGGTGTGCATAAGCGCACCAACGTGCCTACCATCCCTGTACTATTGTTTCTTTTTATTTTTCTTATATGTATCCATTTCATATATTCAAAACTATGTTTATACTTTTCCTATTATCTTGTAAGCGATTGACAAATCAGATAAATAAATAAATAATTTTGTTTTGCATTCATCTACTGAGTATTTACCTCATCTATTTCAGTATTTACCTTTACCTCTGAGAGGTAAATACTTTTATTTTACTTTTTCTCTGAATAAAAATATAAATTTTCTTCTGATTATTGTCATACAAAATATGAGATGTTTAGAAAAAAGTAATTTAACAGACATTTACAGAATTAAATTAATATAAAATATAATAAACCAAAATGATATTTTAGTAAAATAATAGTAATATGCATAATAATAAAGTTACATTTGATAAGAGAACATTTAAGAACAAAATTCAAAAAGACACTTTGTCAACCATCAAGATCGACAAGAATAGGAACTAAGCATGTGCATGTTAATTTTTTCATAATAAGATTATAGTAATAGAGTTGGCAAGTCCGAATGAACTTCCCCCTTGGCTTCATGAGAACAGAGATTGATGGTGGTCTTGAGACACTTATTCAGGTTTCAGTTTTGGTCCAGACTCAGATATCTTTTATCTCACTTGAATGTAGCTCTTTCCCCTTTTTCAAAGGTTATTCCTTCTGCTCATTACACACCTTAAAATTATTTTTAAAAAGAACAACCTATTAATATATATCAGTTTCACAGAGGAAGTATATAATAATGCCATTTTGTGACAATCATAATTGAATCAGTTTATTTATTAATCTATTTTTTCTTTTTACTTTTATAGATTAAAAAAATCAACAGGAATTTTCCTGTAAACCAGCAGGTAAGAGACAAATATATATTTTTGAAACCTTAATTCAGAGTTGTTCTGTATCAGGTAATCCTCGACTTACAACAGTTCATTTAGTAATCATTCAAAGTTACAATGGCATTGAAAAAAGTGACTTATGACCATTTTTCACACAACCATTGCAACATCTCCATGATCATGTGATCACATCCAAATGCTTCACAACTGACTCACACTTATGACGGTTGCAGGGTCCTGGGGTCATGTGATCAGCTTTTCTAACCTTCTGACAAGCAAAATCAATGGGGAAGCCAGATTCACTTAATAACCATGTTCTAACTTATCATCTGCAGTGATTCACTATTCAACTATGTCACACAATGTTGTAAAATGGGGAAAAACTTACTTAACAAATGTCTCACTTAGCAATAAAAAATTTGGGCTCATTTCCCTTCCATTGGGCATGCATATGACTGCCATTGGGTAGACAAGGGAAAGAGAGATTGAAAAACTGACTGGAGAGAAGGGAAAGAGAGATTAAAAATGAAGATGACATGATCATAGTAGTGGCCCAGTAGTGAAACCTGTAACACAGAAGCAGCTTCAGCTTTACCAAAGTTCAATCCCTCGGGAGTTATGGTTCTCAGATTTTGGGCACATTCTAAAAGATAGTCCATTTGATAGTCCTTGGTTCAAAAAAATAAAAGACATATGATGCACCATTTCACCCAGCTGAAGGTCATAATAATGAGAGAGAGAGAGAGGGAGAGGGAGCATGAAAGGCCAGTTTGAAAAGGCCAGTTAAAAAAGGAAATTTCTGTTGTATTCAGAAGGGAAAAGGCTTTATTAGACAACATGAAGGTGATATATGAGGGCTTTTATATTTGGCTTGCCAAGTTAGGACACAAAGCACAGGTGTGTTAGTTTTCTTGGAATACATCACTCCTGAGCAGCTATTTATCAGTAACTAAAAAGGTCAGCACATGGGAGAGATGGAAGTAGTTGGAAAGGCAGTCCATTTGAAAAATTACCCAGATTTATGTAAGAGGCCCTTCACAATAAAGAGACTCACAACAGCATCAAGCCTAGATTTTGAATTATCTCTGCCGAAAGTTTTATTTTTTTGCAATATGTAGAGCTTCAAATAATATTTATTGCTATTCCAGCATCTTTAAATTGGTGATAAAGTTCTAACTTTAACTCTGATCAAAAGACAGTCAATGTGTTTACATCATTTAAATTTCAGTGTCTTCTGACATGTGAATGAAGAATGTATGTTCTCTTTCCTAACTTCATTTCATGCTCTTAAAAAGGGAGAAAGAAAATATAACTTTTCTGAATTTCTTTTCTGAACTGAAAATTTATTTTTGTAGGTTTTCACATTCACACTACCAGGTTTATGCTGTTAATCTCAAAACATGTTTAAAAAAAGTTTGTCTTTAGAATAAGGCAATGGCTTAAATAAAACTGTAATAGCACTTTTATTTTCCCGGTATTTATTTATCAAAGGAAAAACAGGTACACTTGAAAACAACAGGAAAACTGAACAAGCAAACACATTAAAAGTTTGTTCTAAAAATAGCCAACCAACTGCCCTAGTCTCCCAGAAAATGGGCCTGAGAGGGAACCATGCTGCACCAAAACTTGTTCATTCTGACTTCATGAATTGATCCAACCTTTTCCAAAGCTAGTGAAGCTGGTAGCCAGCACTACAAGTCAATTAATTAATTAGGCTTGCAGCATCCAGAAGTGCTGGGGTTGAGAGGAGGATGTGTCAAGAGAGAATAGACTGAAAAAATAGAGGACACATTCATAAAATATTCTTTTAGGTATTTTACTAGACAAAAATAATTTCAATTTTTTGTAACTGTTGATGTTCAAAATTCAAATTCTGCATTCTCAGACTGACATGTATTGAACATCTACATCTAAAAATACATTTGTCCTGCAACCATCTGTTATCAAAGAACACAGTGATCAGTCTCATTATGAAGAGGAAGGCACAAAGCTGAAACAACAATGCTAAGTATGTATAAAAATACATAGGGGAGTTGGATTAAATTAAGCAGAAGTGCACACCAGGGTGTCAATTATGCAGTGATAATTCCTACATATTGCATTGTCAGCTGTCTGCAACTAAACATTGATTGTTCTGCATAGATGGGAGCTTGGGACTGCATTTGTTGTAAAGGCTTTGTTTATGAAGCAATAGGATTCCTGAAAGAGATTTGGGAGGAGAACAAATGGAAAAAAATCATTACTTTTTAAGATTCTTTTGAGAAACCATAGGACTTCAGTCTGTGATCCTCTGTGGGGTTCCTCTGAAAAATGGTATATTGCTGTCTCCTTTGCTCTTATTAAAATATGTGCAGCATAGACATGATAGTTTTTTTAATTGGATATTTATGAACATACTTGGGAAACAGGTTCTTCCCACCTGCATATTTCAGTACTGGAACATAGAAATGCTGTAGGAGCTGCAATGAGACCTGTAGAACTAATTTTAGGTCATGGTTTACTGAACATATTGTAGGTTTTAATATGTACAAGTTGTATTGTTTTTCATGATAATATATTTTATAGTCAGCAACAACCAGCATTGTTTTTCATGATAATGTATTTTATAATCAATAACAAAAAACAGAGATTTTTAGAAACAATTGCTTATTGATCATCTTTGATTATTCATTAGACACTGAGTTTATCTACAAAACCAAATATCTGACTCTTATTTGCTCTTGATGATGACTTTTTAAAATATTGGGGTAGAATTGCATGTCAGGCAAAACTAACACTGAATTGTGTCCTTTACACTGTTGCTCTTTGTAAGGCTTCTCTCTTATAATGTATGGTGAAATGTTATTTTTATTTGAAATTTTGAAATAGAAGGGTAAGTTCCAGTAAAAAATGTTATTTTGAAAATCATTTTACTGCTGTATAGATAAGCTTTTAGAATACCTTAGAGAAGAAAAATAATTTTGACATTCTTAATATGGTTTGAAAGCAATCTGGCATTATTTACTTTCTCCTTATATTAAAGTATTGAAATCCTGTCAAATAATAATGAATACATTCAACCCAGTGCCATAAATCTCCAAATATATAGCCTAATTTAACAGCCATGCTGTTATTGTAGGAGCTGCAGGATAGAAAAACTATCAGTGCCTTGAGTCAAAGCAATTTAAAGTCTGTCTTATTGACCAATGTGTGAAATATGGTATACATGCATCTTATAGTTTCATCTAGCTTATAGAAATTATGGACTTTATATTTCTTGATATTTACATTTGGCCCATATTTCTGCTGAGGCAGGCTTTCTTACTGACAGTAGAAGTAAGATGTATTTATAATTAAAGAATCAACAATAATTATTTTGATAAATATAGTTAAATATTGCAGACTTCTCTATCTATGCATTTTAAGAACTTTACTTTGCTAGAGATACATAAATGGACCCTTCAAATCTTCAAAGAATTTGTCCACTTCAGCAAAGAATCAAAAAAGCATGCCCTCAGAGCTGATTTCTGAAGCAACGTGTTTTTTATTTTGCTACATTATGGTGATATTATTTATTCAAAAATAAAATTGGGAAGAAACAGAGGAGGGAAATTCTTTTAAGAAATGTGGCCTGTATAAATATATTAATAATCCTGTGCATCTTTTATTTGTTTGAAAAGGAAAGGCACAATAAATATTCCATAATACAATTCCATGATTTTTCTGGAACTGGAGATATATATTTTCCACTTAACGAAAATATTGATCAAGAGAACATTCAGAGTTTATTCCTTGCCGTATCCATGTCTAGAGTAAATAATCTCCTTTAGTTTTTGCTTGTGACAATAGAACAGAAAGTAGTCTATGCATTTGTTCTTAGTGAAAATAAAGATTCCTTGCATTATACCTCATGTGTTCAGAGACATGTTTTTCCAAAGCAAATTGTATTTCCTCTACCTCTCTCTCCATGGTATATAATCTTCACAGAAACCAAGCCAGGATATTTTTCTCAAGTTTAACAATGTAGGATTGTTGCTGATTTTCTGTCCTTCCAAATCAATCTCTTCAGCTGACTTTTTATAGAGGCTATATTTTGAACATTTTCAGGCCATAAAAATATCACTGGTGTTTGTATGGGGGGTGGGGGGTGATACTTTAAGGAAGTTCCTTTATCCTTAGATTCCAACAAAACCTTGTGCTGGGTATAACTATAGTATTAAAAAAATAATATATGAATTTGCATTTCTGTTTGGGAGAAAATACGCTTCATCTAATAGAAAAAACAATATATTAATTTTCTGGGAAGGAAAAGTGATAGTATTTGGTTTAATTTAGCTTTGTTTTTATTAAAAAGATTCAGTTCCACAACTGTGTCATTGGTTATTCATCATGCTTCAGTTGGTGGACTTCTGTCATAAGAGTAAATATGGTTTTCTATTGGAAGATTATTAAAAAAAACTAAGAGGAAATATATATTAAACTGCCCAAAATCTCACAGTAGTTTTCTTTCTGGGTCTACATTTGCCTTCATGCTTTACCCTTAATTTTAATACTAATTTAGTATACTTTCAGTGTATGTCAGGTTCTATCTTTCAAATATAAATTTGAAGTATAATTTTAAATTATTGATTCTGAAGAGGAAAGATATTATGAAATGTTCCACCGGCAGATATTATCAGGTTCTTGAAAAAAAATTAATAAGAAAGGAAAACAATGTTTTGGGGAGAGGAGAATTTAGCTCAAACATTAGAACAGTATTTTCTTTGATGAATAAAAGCAAATAAAGATGTTCCGGGATAATGTTGCAAATCCAATCTGGGTCAGTTAGAACTAGAGTTTTACTCTTCAAATATTTAAAAGTATTTTCTTTTGCAGTACACTGTACCCCACCCCAATTTATTTATTTTTTATACATCTGAGTAGGAGCTGTTTCAAAAACTAGCATAGTTTTTAAAGAATACATAGAAAAGCATAAGTGTAAATTAGGGATTTACAAAATCAGATATCTTGCTAAGATAAACCAGAGACATTGTGAGTAATTAGGAGTCAGTGTTCATAATATAAATAAGGAACAATTAAATAGTTGAGAAAACTTGTTTTCAAAGTTTTTATGTGTAATTTACAATATGGGTATTCTTAATGACATTACAGTAAGCTTCTTTAATTTCAAAAAATAAATATTAAGGTGTAAGCACAAAGAAACATATGCTTATGTATGTATGTATGTATGTATGTATGTATGTATGTATGTATGTATGTATGTAAATATATATGTGAAATGTAAAATGTGTTTACCCATGAAAACATGCATTATCAAAAGAAATAATGACAATATGATGTCAATAATTATCCAATTATTTTTTATAAATAATAGTACAACTGCTAGCATTTTTGAAGAAATATTTATTTTGATATCAGTACACTGCAAAATAACATTAACTGACAGTGGCTTGGGTTTGTGTTCTTATTTTTACTCCTTATCAAAACCTCACAGCAAATAATTGGTCACAGTTCTAGGTTTTCTGAGATGACATTGATTATTGAAGCTTTTTTCCCCTGGGCTCACACCTAATTGTGTAGTTATTATATTAGTCATATTGTTAAATGAAATGATCATTACCAAAAACTGGGAAGACAGCATTTTAATTTTTTGAGGAATGTTGTCTGGATTGGGAATTGAACTACATCTTATTATTAGCGACTCAAGTTCCTTGTTGTGCTATTTATATATATAGTATGTGTGTGGATGACCTTGAGGGATGAGTGGAAGAGATGCTGCATAGGAAATGATCAGACAAGAGAGAGAAGAACACAGCAATTGCTTCACCATAACTGATCAGGCTGTTAAAAAGAAACAGTGGGAAATGTGTACTTTCAGACTTGCAAGTTTTTGTTAATATAAACAAAAAATAAAGTAGTATTAGCCCATCTAGTTGTGTTTCCTCTTTGGTTTATTTGGGATGCTGATACTCATAGGTCAATAAATTGTTTATATTTTACTCTTATATAAAAGAGTAAAATGAGAAAATATTTTCATCTCATAATAGCAGCATAATTATGATTAAGTTCGTGTGTGCATAATCTAAAGTTTGAAAATTGAATTATATTTCTTGATTATTTTATCCACTTTCGGCGAGAAGTACTGATTTCTCTTTGTCAGATAAATTATATCTTCTCTGCTCCATAATTACCTTGTCATTTTTATCTGATAACTTTATTGTCAGATTCAATTAACTTTGATGTTTATGTACTAGTTCTTTTTTATACAAATTTGAATTTTAAAATATTTGAAGAGTGATATATTATAAGATGCAGAAACAGTAGATTTTTGCAGTGTTAATAATCATTGGCAATATGTTTTATATTTCCTTGAAGCAGATTTATCTGAGATCATAAAAAATTAATTAATGCATAGCATTTTTTGTCTGTCTCAAAATGTAAGAAAATAAAAGTGAGATTTCCAGAAGATATTCCCACTAAACATTAATTAGACTGAAATTTATGGATATTTAGCTGGCATTTCTGGGAGTTGTAATTTCATAACAGAAAACATACCTTTTCTCAAACATTAATTAAAATGATTTTAAACTTCATTTTAAGCTTAAATGAAATAATTCACTCTGTTAATAGTATAACAAAAGCATGAGATAAAGAATATTTAGACAGATTGTGTGGACACATAATAAAGATTTGTAATTTTCACAGTACAAGCAATGTCTGAGTGATTTGTGCAGAAACAAAGAATACATACATAAGTCTTCATAGATCACAACTGCTTTGCAGTATTAATGACTAAAAATCAAACTATTGGTGGTAGCTACAGAAATTCATACAGTATTATTTAGCTATGTAGACATTAACTATGGCTTTAAGTGAGTTCTGCAGGAAATTAAACACCAAGGAACCTCACCCAAAACTAGCTTTATAGCCAGTGCTTAGCACTGATAAATTATCTCAAGCTTAGTCTTCCAAGCTTCTGTTTAGTCCTGGTTTAATTTATATTTTGCAGCTATGGTTTTTACAATAGGAAACATCCTGCTATTGATTTTAGAGGAGAATGAAAGGAGGGTTCAACTTTCTAATATATGATAAATCCTGGAGTAAAGACTTAAAGAAATACAAAGCAAAAACCTTTATAAAATGACTCCATTTAAATTGATAAAGTTCTATGTCCTTGAACAAAATATAGAATTATTTTGAAAGAAATACAGTGGGATTCTACTAGTCATAAATGAATGATAGCATTTCTACTTATTAGAAATAAATCATGTGACACAGAGGTGGTATTCAGAAGGTTCTGACCAGTTCAGTAGAGGAAATTTTGAGAAGTTCAGAGAACTGGCAAAATTGACTGGAGATTTTATAGAATCCTTCTCCAACCATGCTCACCAACGTATGCCCACAGAACTGGTAGTAAAAAATTTAAATCCCACCACTGATGTGACAGGTACTGGAGAAATATTTCACATTCAAAAAAGTTTGATTGCTTAAAATTGGACGTATATTAACTTACGAACATGAGAATATTGTTTAAATATAAATAGTGTATACTGCTTATATTGTTTGGGTGGTTTGTTTTTAATCTTATAAGATTCAGTGCCAAAAGATGGGTGCCAAAATATAAATAATATAAATAAATATAATAAAATGTGAAAATCAGGTTCATTGCCATAATATTTGACCTACTTTATAATTCCATAGAGCATATTTTTTTCTTATATTAGAAAGTTTGAGGTTTGTTTTGGAACTATAGCTATATTAATCATTTGAAGAAAATATTGTCAGCGTAATTGCTGGAGGGATGTGGTAAAAAGTAGTTTCTTGTTGTAAAGGTATCATCACTGAAAAAAGTTGTGAGCACTTCCTTCTCTGTGCTTTATTTCATAATCAAGGATAAAATATAGAAAGAAATGAGAAAGAAAAGTATCAAAAGAGAGATACAGTTTTTCAGTACAGGTTCTTCATCTCTCTCTCTCTTCTCCCTCCATCCCTTATCTACTGATTGGAAAAAATGACTGTGTAGCCAGAAGAGCGTAAAAGTTTTCCTGACGCTACCAATAGCTAGTAAGGTGAGAATACACTTCCATCCAGTAATTTTGAAGCTCAAGGATCTTTAGTGGGAGTGACAGAAAGTACTCATGTTCAATCCTATTCCAGCCTTCATAAGAGGCAGCTGGTGAAATTCTTTAAGACAAATATGATTATAGATTGGCTAGGAGGCCCCATGTGGTACCTTACAGCAGTGGCATGAAGAAAAAAATCTCTGACAAGAAAATAGATAAATTGAGGGTTATGTCATGTAAATTTGTGTACAAATTTATAAAAGCACTGAAAATAATAAACCAGCAAATAATAAAGATAGCCAAGAAAATGAGCAGTTATGAAGCTTGAATTACATGCTATAGGCAGAATCCAATTTCACTGATATCAGAAATATTTTGGCCAATCCATCAGGGAAGTGACTACAGGGAACCAGTCAACACCTGATAAAGGAGAATAGTAGAGTTTTGAAGGTAGCTATGGGACAACCCAAAGAAATACAACAACAATGCATATGGATAAAGTAGGTAAACAAGGGAGGAAGAGAAGCTGAAATTTAGAATAGAATAGAATAGAATAGAATAGAATAGAATAAAATAGAATACTTTATTGGCCAAGTGTGATTGGATACACAAGGAATTTGTCTTGGTGTAAATACTCTCAGTATAATACATAAAGAAAAAGGTCCATTCATTAGAATCAAGAATCATAAACAATACAACCAACTTAATGATAGTCATAGCGTGGTTATACAATCACAATCATCAAATCATACTAGGAAACAGTCAATTATAAATTGTATGCGATACAACAACAAAGTTACAGTTCTATAATCACAAGTGGGAGGGTATGGGTGATAAACGGAGTGCATGATGAAGCAGTAACCAGTAATAGCAGTGTACACTTGTAGATAGTTGAACAGTGTTGAGGGAATATTATGTGGTTTACGCAGAGTGAGCTTCCGAAAATAAACTGTGGCTTGTGTCTGGTTGTTCTGGTGGTGGCAGTGCTATAAATTGTCAATTTTGAGAAGAGAATTGAAGACAGTTTTATGTCTGGATGTGAATGGGTCTGCTAAATATTCAACACCCTCTTTGACTCATGCAGCTGATACAATTATACTGTATTTACATTCCAAACTCAACTGATGGCAGGTGGGTAGTAATGTTTTTCTGCAGTCCTGATTTACTCCTCTGAAGTCTGTGTCTGCCCTATTGGGTGCAGACCAAAACCAGAAATTTATAGTAAGAGTGCATGACAGACTCAATAATTCCTCTGTAGAACTGTATCAGCAGCTCCTTGGCCAGTTTGAGCTTTCTGAGTTGGCACAGAAAGAACATTTGTTGTGCTTTTTTGATGATGTATTTGATGTTAGGTGTCCATTTTAGGTCATGTGATATAGTAAAACCTAGAAATTTGAAGGTCTTTACTGTTGATACTCTGTTGTCTAGTATTGTAAGAGGCGGTAGTCTGGGAGTGTTTCTTCTAAAGTCTACCACCATTTCTATGGTTTTGAGTGTTTCAATTCCAGATTGTTCCAGTTACATCACGAGGCAAGCTGTATAATAATTTAAAACTTGTATTAACAGAAGACATGGTGGGGAAAAGAAAGATCAAAAATTGGCCAACATCACATGAACTGCATGGTTTTTGATTGAAATATCTGACTGATCTATACCCACAATTGCTGAGGACTTTAGTAACATACTGCACAAAGGTGAAACTGAAGATTGGTTAACCTCGAATAAAATCTACCTGATAATGAAAGTTCCAACCAAAGGAGCAGCACTAAACAATTACAGACCAATTACCTGCTTACCAAAGGAGGTAATGGTGGAACAATGGTTAGAATGTAGTACTGCAGGCTACTTCTGCTGACTGCCAGTTGCCAGCAGTTTAGCAGTTCAATTCTTACTGGCTCAAGGTTAACCCAGCCTTCCTCCTTCCAAGGTTGGTAAAATGACCCAGATTGTTGGGGGCAATATGCTGACTTTGTAAACCACTTAGAGAGGGCTATAAAGCACTGTGAAGTGATATATAAGTTTAAGTGCTATTACCAACAACTTTTAAATTATTTACTGACATGGCAACTGATGCAGTTCAATAGCACCTAGCTTTTCATCTGAGCAGAAAAAAAAAACCCACCCAAAAAGCAACAACAAAAAATCGGCACCTAATGGATAAGATAATTTTGGGAAACTTTAAGAAGGAAGATCACTTTGAATGTTGCTGTTCTAGCTAAGCTCCCAAACATGACAAACTCTCTGTAGTGAAATAAATGTTCCCTTTATTAGGAGTGCCAGCAGCCTGGTCATAAAATCTTTCTCTCTCACACAGCAGGCTAACAAGTCTGTCCAGCAGACTTTCCCCCTGCCTTTTATCCGCAGAGCTTCGCTAGCAGCGGGGGCTCTTCCATCCCAAGGATCAGCCTATAGATTTCCACTGCTCTTCTCTCCTCTGCCTTCTGTACATCCTTGTGTCAGATACTGGAACCAGCTGTCCTCCTCTTCCTCATCAGCCTTTTCCAGACCTGGGGGCTATTGACTCTCCATCTGAGGGATGATGGATGACCCAGGCTCCACCTCTATTTTTATCTCTGACAGATCCATTCCATTTTCCTCCTCAGAGCTCTCAGATTGCCTTGATGCTGGCCTTGACTTCCACATCACCTCCTCATTTGATTCAGCTGCTGGAGGGGCAAGCGGCTGACAAGCCACAACAGTAGATTAATTGATTAAAAAAGGCATTTGACTCCTTATCACATGAGTAGATAAGTGCCTAGAAATAACAGGAGTCAGTAGAAACATCAGAACCTTGTGCCAAGATTATTGGCACAATGGAAGACATAGTTGCTGTCATCATTTATCAGTGCTGATAAACTGGGAGAGGTCAACAACATCAAGAAAGAAAATTTTTATTACCACTATCACTGTTTGTTATTGCATTAATTCCTGGATCCACAATCCTGAAAAAGAGACGCCCTGGCTTTCAAACATCAGTAACATCAGCCAGACTATTCCACCTCATTTACATGGATAATCTAAAGATGAGTAGATAATAAATATATCATCTGAAATTGAATTGCTTCTCAACATTGTTTAAATATAGAGTCAATGTCACAACTGAGTTTGGACTGGACCAATGTGCACCCATACCATTAACAAGAAAAAATAGTGAAAACTGAAGGAGTCAAGGTGCCCTATAGAAATAATATCAAGACTCTAGATGAGGATACAAATATCCAAGCAAAATCAAGCACACTGAGATCACAGAAAAGGTTCATAGTGAGAAAAATGAAATCTTAAAGTCTAAAGCCCATGTCACACTGGCCAACGGATGCGAAAAGGACACAGCGGACGAGCAAAATGTTCCATCCGTTGTTATCTGCTCTTAAAAGGGGCAAAAATTTGCATAACCAGAGCGGATAACACACGGACGCGGGAGGAAGAGCAGGGCGATGCAAAGTTTGGATGCGGAACGGAAGCCCCAGTGGATGGAAGCGGATGGGAAGCGGATTGTCGCAACCGAGGGTTCTGGGGGGCCTCAGCAAGCGGCACGCAGAACGGATACAGTGGTATGCAGAGAAGACGCGAGTGGGATGAAGCAATGCACAGGATAAAGGGATGCACACGGAAGCCTAGCGGATGCACAGTGGAAGCGGAATGGGTGCGAGCGTTAATTGCGCATGCGGGGGGAAGCTTGCGTAAGCCCCCGGATATAAAGGGAAGCACTCGCACGTGCAGCATTCCGAGGAAAGACACTGCTGCTTGGACACTTCGAGTTCTTGGCCTGCCCTGCATGCATGCTGCCTGCCAGCCTTGCTGCCAAGCTGCCTTTCGAAACAGTTTGTGCTGCTGCCTGCCCTGCCTTCCTGCAAGCCTTCCTGCCCAGCCTTCCTGAAGCTACTGCCAGGCTTCCTGCCACTAGGGGGGGGGGGGTAGGTGCTGCTGCCAGCCTTCGTGTCTGGCTTCCTGCCAGCCTTTTTACCAGCTCCCCAGCTCAGCACAACCCACAACCATGGGGAGGAAGCGAAAGCCTCAGCAGCTGCGCATCTGAAAAACATGGTATTGTGGATGGAATCTATCGTTCTGTCTGGGATCCGCATCCAATATCCAAAAGTTACGAAGCCGTGATTTAAGATGGTAGGTGGTGGACTTTTGTCGCACGTTTCATTTGCCCTCTGTCTGGGTGCTCGGGTTTTCTAAGACCTCTGCTATTTTGTGCTCGCGCGTGTGGATCTTTCCCATGACGCTAGACTTCTGTATTTACAGTGCATCCTTTTCCTGGTGTTAAAAAGCCCATGTTGAGAGTGGCCTTTTTAGACTTCAGGGTTTGAGCTGATACGAATGAACTTGAGGATGTTGTGTATACTCTTGGTGATGAGTAAAGATACTCTTGTGACTCTCTTAGGTTATTCACGTTCAGTTGGTCTCCTTGGCTACTCACAGTTACACTTAGCCTATGAGCTTCAAGTTGATCAACTCTGTGATTACCCTTGCCTTGGGTTGTTGCTTTCTTGTATTGGTCATAGGCTCTTGGAAGTGCCTTTTGGTGTTTTTCTCAATATACTGGGTTTTTGCATAATAAAAACTGGTGTATTTTTATAGTTCTGCGGACCTATATTAAAGTCTTGTGCTGAGCATTAGAGTTTGCGGGTTTAATTTGGCTTGTTATACGCTGCTTGGGCTGGGCGGCTTGCGCGTTGCATTTGTACTCGCATCAAGTAGTGAGCTACTGTTTTAGATTTCTTTCATTCCTCTCACTCTCTTTCTCGCGATCTACTGATATGGGGAGTTTGGAGCATGGAATAGTGATATATTTAATAGCTCTTCTGCTTTAAGGGATGCAGTTGAAGCTCTGTTGCTATTGGTAACTGTATACGTGTTCGCAATGTGGTGATGGAGTCAGCTTGCTATATGTCATGGGCCTAGGGTGATTTGCACTTGATAGATTGGTAGTGGTACAATTGCTGCGTCCATCACCTCCGCACAGTTCTAATAGCTGGTGGTAGCCTAGTACTCTTCTACGTGGCAGCCGAGAGACTCAAAATATCTGTGAGTCTTATTTAAGATGGAAGACTAGTCAGGAAATAGAACTTTATTGCTAGAAAGTGCTGCAAACGCAGAAGTCACGACTCTCTATTGGTGGGGGACACCTCCGCTGTTTTACAGGGCACCACCTCCAAGAGGCTGTTACAAAAACATCAACGACTACGGTGTGCTGCTTGAGGAGGTATGACGTTATGTCGATGAGGTCTAGTGAGAGCTCATTGTAGGATATTGGCAAACTTTACGATGTGCAGGTTTTGCTGATGTACCTCACTCGTGATTGCCTGGTTGTGTGTTATAGTACTCCTAGCATCCCTTCGGTATTGGTGTCGTTGTTCCTCATACCTCTTTGCAGAGGCATGGAAGTGTGGACTCCGAACACCATCCCCGACTTGACATGAAAACAGGACGATCGTATAGTGAGAGGACCTATTATCAGTTCTCGTGTCCGAATGTGGATATCGATTCTGGTAAGGAGTCTGATGATGTCGCAGAGCTCCCAATCCTCTGCTCACCTACCGCAGCTCTAGTGGAAGGAATTTTCAATCAGCCGCTACGCATACTACTTATTACTGTTAATCCTTCTCATTCTCCCTGGAATAGTCACTGACCTTAGAGAGCTTGTGCCGTGTGAGTGCCAAAGAGTTAAGTGTTTCGAGAATTTCTCTCTTCAAAATGTACTTCTCATGGGATGGTTATTGGATTCATTTGTGTGGAAGACGATTGCAAGAGGAGGCCGACTATAAACTACTGCGCCCGAGACAGTTCTCTCATGATATAGATCACGGTGGGTTGCTGTTGCGTTAGAAGAACTCCCTGGTGGGTGGGGAGAAAGGAGACCATGAGTTCCAAGGGTAAATGCTGTCCTAAAATATATAATGAAGAATCTATTTTTGATACATGTTCTACCATGTTATCAACATCTCATACCGAAGCATTTACGGAGTGGAAAGTGTTGGCGAACTGCCAATTATATATGTGCTCGTGAGGAAAGAGCGCGGACAGAGTTCTCGTAGAGAGGTGTATTTAGAGTCGCAGATAAGCTGCTGAGAACTGGAGACGTGATGAGAGTACGTCGTCATAGATTCCGCATCAGCTGTAGATTGATCGGCTGCATGGGTCATGTCTTCTCGAGCCGCGGAGGACGGATTCACGCCGTGATGCAATATCGATCACAGATCGTGCTATGGCCCACTTTTCTTGTAGCGAAGCGATTAATTGCTATGCGCGGCAGGAGCCCACGACGGAAGGGAACATGGGCCAGGTGACAGTCAGCGAAGCAGTGACCCCAAAGGTGCGCCGGTCATGACCAACGGATCCTCGCATTCTATACAGAGCGGGCAATGCTCTAGCGCGCGCAGAGGCATCAAGCGGAGACGCACCAGATGATTGGATTTACTACTCTAAGGGAGGAGAGGGTCTTGAATACTCTTCATGCGGCCTCAGACAGTTTGTCGAGAACTTGCATACACGTTAGCTTCTTCTAGCGCAGCGTTTCGCTGTTTCTTCTGTCCGCTCCATAATTGCATGAGAGGCACTTACCAGTGATGAGTTTGCTGCTTTTTTGGTAATTAGCATAAGATTTCCTCGCGTTAGGCGCCTCGGCGTGTCAACCAGACGCGCTTTAAGCAGACTGCATGTCACGATGTATGCCTCGCCTGAGCCAGCTCTTAGTCCATTACTTTCTATCGGGCACCTGGATAAGGTTGCTAACAGGTTGTTGGAAATATTCCATCATTGTATTGGGTTCTTTATGGTGGTTTTTTCTCTTGGTAATTGGCTCACACTCTATGGTGCTCTAGCTCTAAGCTCTTGGCACTGTACTACGATATCCAATTTTGAAGACTCTAGTTTTTGAAATACGCTATACCTATCTCCAACTTGAAGAAATTATTGAAACAGTGGGGGTGCAAATAGGCTCTGGAGGCAATTCAGAGGACATTTATTTATGTTTTGGAATTTGTTACATTTGTGTTTTAACACTCCGGGTCATCAGCAGATTACTAAGATATCTATTTGCTTTTGCAGACACGTTTAGGAGAAAGCCATGGTAGTCTAATGCCGGTAACCAACAGTACAGAGATTCTTTGTTTGTTCATGTCAGAAGGCATCATAATCTCAAATGCATTACACAGCATTTAAAAGGATGGTCCGTTTTGTTTGATAAAAAACAAAAAAAAAAATGTAAGATTACAAATATGTAAACATTAAACAGATCTTGCCCAGGAAACTAGCATTAGGTTTAGTTGACTAATGCCATGTCGACTTAGCAACTAAACTAGGTTAGGTTGAGAATGCCAGTGTGGATTTCAAGAGATCATCAGTTCAAGTTCCAAGAGATGCAAAGTAAGTGTATAACTCCTCACAGTTATTTTTGCCAGGAAGAAATTTATGGGGCAAACTCCCATAACAGAGGCGTCCAGTCTTGGCAACTTTTAAGACTTGTGGAATTCAAGTCCCAGAATTCCCAGTCAAGCTAGGGTTGCAAAGTTTGGACACGCCCTGACCTATACATTGCCTGTATATTGGAATTGGCTACAGAATGCCAAGTAATATACTAAGCTAGGCATTTCATTTTTGCCTCTGGCAGTATGATTTGGATAATATTCTTCTGGAAAGCCTTTTAAAAAGGGGGGGGGAAAAAAAAAAAAAAGAAACAAATGTGCATGGTTAAGACTTTTTGGATTTTTTCTGCCTCCCCTTTCCAGGATGCTCTGTATTGCTGCTATCCAGACGAAGAAAGACTGGTGAAAATCCACGATGTCAATACAAGCAGTTGCCTACCACCAACACTAACAGGTTGCCTACATGGATTATTTTGCACAATTAATTTTGATTGTGTTTACACAGCCAGGTGATTACCTTATTATAAAAACAAGAAGCCTGGTTGCTTTTGTGGAAACCCCATGTGCTGTTTTCACTGGACACTCAATTATCCACCTCGACGCCAAGTCCTTCACGACCAGCTGGGCAAAGAGCAAGGAACAGCCCCACTACACTTTAACTTCCTTTCCTCCACCCCAGGTAAACTTGGGGCTGACACCGCCATGGGCATGGAGGAAGGACCTTTTCTCAGCATCAATGGGGCTTGAGCCAGCTGTCCGAGCACTTCCTCAAAACCAGCGTCCCTTGTCCTCCTCCGGGGCCAAGCACCCCAGCCCGACCCACGCACCACAGTAGCCCTGGACCTTCACTCTGAGACCTGGCACACCTCCGAGTAGACAAAAGAGTCAGAGACTGGTAGCTGCTACCTGTGGACTTTATTTGGACACTTGTTGGGTCATTTTTTTTTTTATAGCTTTGTTAATAAGTTTATCTTTCGATTCACACACTTGCTTTCATTTCTTTTTAATAAGTCTTGGGTGGAAACTTTTAGAATTGGCTTAGACTTTGCATCTTGTGGGATGGTAAGAAGCAGTGGTGTGGGCAGGGATACCTGTGGAAATGAGCAGGGATACCTTTGGGATGGCTAATAATCTGTGGGATAGATACTCCAGTGCAAGCATAGTGGGACTGTATGGATAACTCCAGGTGGCCACCCTAGGCTTTTTTA
The DNA here is from genome assembly GCA_004320025.1 of Laticauda laticaudata. Lineage (NCBI taxonomy): Eukaryota > Metazoa > Chordata > Lepidosauria > Squamata > Elapidae > Laticauda > Laticauda laticaudata. The sequence continues at coordinate 76,334 of BHFT01005957.1, forward strand.
TCAATAACAATGTAAGCATTGATCACACATTTGATATATAATATATATATGGTAGTGCCACCCAACAATACATGGCCAATCTCATTCCGTGTGATGAGACAGGATGAAGGAAGATCCATTAAGCATCTTCATCCTGTTTGCCACTCCACCACTCCAGCTGGGGAGTTGCACCTGTGTTTCAGGAGGTTGCGCTGCTTCTTCCCTTCCGTGAAGCTCTTGTTTGTGGCCTTGCAAATCTGAGTGTTGATCAGGTTTTCGACCTTGGCCTAACATTCCAGGCCATGTCCTATTGCCTTGTTGACGGTCCAGACGAGCTGTGTCTGCAGGACTGGGTAGCTGGGTGCACATTAGAGAAATTGTGCAGGATGCAGCAAGCTTCCAGATCCTCCTCATGGTCTCTGGAGATGCTGCATAGGTGGTGACAAGTCACTGGAACTGTGGCAGGATGCCAAAGGAGTTTCTCCACCACCCGCCTTGCCTTGACAGCCTGTATTTGAAGATCCTTTTCAAGGTCAGGAGTCCTGGAAGTGTATTGCTTCATGAGGTATGGTTCTGAGGGAGAAGGCGTCATCCCCATGATGAAGTAGGGCACATCTTGCGTGTCGTATGGGCAGGGGTATGGATCTGGGAAGCCCACGATGAGGTTGCTTCACCCTCTTCCGTTGAGGTGATGGCGTTGTATACCTGGGCATGCTGAAAGCTGAGACCGTAGCCTGAAGCATGGATGTAATGAATTGTAGTCAGCATCAACCATGGCGAAGAGGAGATGCTGGAAGAAGCCTTGTAGTTGAATAAGTGGACCCCGACTTGGCTGGAAGCTTGCAAGGCCACGTGCTTGCCATCGATGGCTCAATGGTGTGTGGGAGTTCACCTGATACCATGCTTCTGCAACTTTCTTCATCCTTCTCAGTGGAGGGCACTGGAGGAGCTCCTCCTTGTATTTTTGATGATGGCCTGCCCACCAATTCTCTGACCAAATGCTGATGGTGGTTGTGTGGCACCTCAGCCATAATGCTCTTTTGTAGGTGTCCTGGGCCAGGTGGCGCAGAGTGAGTGCCACGTTGAGCCCAGGTTTCAGCTGGGCGGAAGTTGGTGTTTGCTTGGTCAACCTGGGTGTCAGCCGCTGCACAACTTCATCAACATGCCTGGAGATCTATGAGTTTGGAATGCCCGAGGGTCTTCGTTCTGAGCTCCACCATCAGCTTGTGCTAACAGTCTATATCTGCTTTCTCCTAGATCATTTTCGGACCAGTGCTTCTTTGGCCGCCTCTTTTTCTTCCGTAGTAGAGTTCACAGAGCCTTGTAGATGGCTTCGTACTGTTGTAGAAGGATGGGGTGCAAAAGTACTGTGGTACGATCCATGGTGGAATGAATGGATGCTGTGGAAAGGAAGAGTCAGATGAAGGCTGCAAGAGGTCTGCACAGGTGGCTGCTGGTCTGAAAGATGAGATGCAGAGAGTATTGCTCCCCTTTTTATAGGGCGTATAGGTGTCCTTTGATCCTTAGGCATCTCTAGGGCATCCTCTAGACTCGTTAATAATCCGAGATAGGTCCCTCTGCGAATGTTTTTTCGCTTTAAATGCTTGTTTCCATGCGCATCCGTCTGCATCTGTTCCGCATCCGTTCCGCTTCCTTCCTGCCTCCGGGCGGATGCGAGTTGCGCGGATGCGCAGCGGATGCCAAGGCGATTAGCAGATGCATAACGGATGCGTAACGGATGCTAGCGGTGCAGAACAGACGAACTGGATTACATCTTCCGTGCAAAGTTTTAGACAGCCCAAAAACTTTGGAGTGGATGAAACATCAATAAACGGATGCTGGACGGATAGAGAGGAAGCAAAACGGAGGCAGTGAGTACATCTCGTTTTCGAACTGATGGCAAGGTTTTTTGTCCGTTTTACATCCTCTTTGTATCCGTTGGTGCACTGTGACATGGGCTTAAATTCAATGACAGAAATACTATCAAGGTGATTAATATCTGGGCAACTCCCATCATTAGATATGTGGCTGAAAAGTGGATGAGACTGAAGCAGAAATAAAAGCCCTGATAGGAGGATAAGAAGAATAATGACAGTGAATCATTTACTTCACCCATGCAACCAAAGACCCTAGATAGGCATGAATTTTTGCAAGAACACCACTTGAAGAAGAAAAAAAGGCATTGGAAGAATACCCTTCACTGTCTGAAGGACAGTAAAGAAGAGACACTAAAACTATTATGCCATGAAGGTTTACTGAATACTAAAGAGACTACACTGGCCTGAAAGAAAGAAAGATCAAATGAAGAAGAAAAGAGACATAGCAAGGCAAAATATTACATGGCAAATAACTAAACTAGCAGGCCATGCAGATAACTACAAGACCTGGCAATGGCTAAGAGCAGGAAAACAAGAAAGAAATAATTCTGTCTGCATTAAAGGAAATGCAACCTTACAAGCAAATGCATACAAAGCCAGCATTGAGAAGACAGCAACAGGAAATGCCTTTTCTGCAAAAAAGCTGAAGAAATACTTTGTTGGACCACCTAATTAGCTGCTGTAAAAACCTGACTACAATCAATGGCACGACAAAGTAGCAACAATGATGCATTGGAATAACTGCTAGAAATACTATTTGCCTGCAAATAAGAACTATTGGGACCATAAAACAAAGAAAGTAATAGAAAATGAAGAAGAAAAAGGAGATCTTATCTTTATCTACTCTGGGATTTTAAAATTGAAATAGACAAGCATCTGCGGCACAACATTTCGGACATAGTAATTGTTGATTAGACAAAAAAAGTCTGTATAGTGTATATGGCAGTACATGAAGATAGCAAAATAGAAGAGAAAGAACTGGAGAAAAATCACAAAGTATACAGATCTGTAAATAGAGGTAGAATGATTGTAGCAAAAAAAAAGAAAAGTTAGTACCAATAGTAAAAAGCACCTTGAGTATAATTCCAAAACATCTGGACTACTTGAACACATTGGTATTGTGACAAAATCACATCAATTAATTGCAAAAGAAGCCTTGCTTGGAACACTTTATATACTGTGGTGGTACCTTTAGTAACATCTGCTTCTCCCAGATCCTTGGGAAAGACTTGATAGGTGGATAAAAATATCAAAGCCAGTCTAAACATTTGGCTGACTTTGTGACCAACTGTAGTAATCCATATACCTAGGTACCATCATTATTTATTTTGTTCATTGACCAAAATATTCAATACTAACATTAATTTCTTGGTATTACATGATGCATCACTGATTAGTGAAATTCATAATTTTAATAAAAGGAAAAATTTGTGTGAATCACAAATACACGGATCAAAACATCAGACCAGAAGGCTTTTTGAACCTTTTTGAGCCAAAAATGCTTTTTGAATTGTAATGTATAAATTTAGAGATGGAATCATTCTATGATGAAAGTTGCCAGATTTAGAAACTTTTGGGATGATTCAGAATGGAAAAAATAAAAAAAAATAGAAGAAAGTCAATTTTGGTGGAAGATGGGAGGGTTAGTGACTACCTGAACCTTAATAGTATTGATAGAATAGTAACTATGCCTGTGTTCAATATTTCACATTCATTTCACAATCTGGTTTATAATCTTCTCAGATTATATTTTAGTATTGTAAAATCATCCTACTTATTTTTAAAAATCATGCTACAATTATTTTGAAATAATTTTATTTTGCCTTGAGTGGCCAGAATATGAATTTTATTATGGAATAGCAACAGAAGCCGAACCAAATATATAGGATTAAATTCCTCATTTGAATTCTTGCTTTAGGAGGAAGCAAATAAATACTGTTTCCGGTATTTTGCATTAATAATTTGACTGTGGTTATGCAGTCTGAACCAGAAGTGTTTTTTTATGTTTATAAATCTTTAACCCAAGAATGGGTTGTGTGTAAAATTGCTCTTAATCTCACAATATAGACAGACAAGGGGATAATGTTTCGAAGGCAATTGCTATTAAGTTTCATGAATGTTTTAGTACTGGGGGAAAGTCCTGTATGAAATATCATTGAATTTATACAGAATCAATTGCTTTGTTCTGTTTGATGATGGGCAGGATTAGAATCTTTATCAAGTAAGTATCTTAAGCTCTTTCAAGAAAACCTACTTAAATGAACAACATTTCTTACTACCATATCAAATAGCCTGTTTTAATCATTCATAGTTAATTTTACTTGTATATACTGGGTCAAAATGCCTTGTTCAAGATTGAAAAGCAGATTCAGTTTTCATTACAAGGTTAATAGGTACTTATCATTTAACAACTTGATGAATGACAAATATAAATTATTCAACAGCAGTTTCCTAGAACAAAGTTGTCACATTTGCAAGAATCACATAAGCAGTAATTTAAATCCCATCTAAGCATATATATCGCAACTTCGTCCTCATAGCATCATCCCATTAAAAACAAGCATACATTATTTATTTTCCTTTTTCTTTCTTTTCTTCTGGTAAAAATGCCTACTAATCTCTGTATAGTTACTAACAAAGCTGATGCAAATTCAGAATGTAATTACTCACTGATATAGCATGACTCTGTACATTCATAATCACATATTGTATGCATAGAGATTTTCACAAGGTCTGATTTTATCCAGTGAATTTCCAATTTCCGAATGATTATGTAAATCGACTGTTAGGGTTTAGTCTTCTTGAATATTCAATGTGTGTGTCTTTTATATAAATGATAATATGTAGAAAGTAAAAATATGCTGTTTTTTTATGCCAGATAGTCTACATGGGCTGGACAGAGGAACGGGAACAAGATTCTCTTCAGGACAGAATATACACACCAAAGTTTCTTGCACTAAGGGGTTCTTCACTTTATAAATTTTTAGCACCTCCAGTAAGTATCATTCTGGATCTTGCTTCATAATTAAATGTACAGATAGGGAGAATACACTGATTTGGAGATTTCATGTTAACTCATCGATTTAGTATCAGAAAAAGTATGAAAGGATGACAGAAAAAGGTAATGGTGAAAAGTCCATAAGGATAGCAGTAACGGGAAATGATTTATAAGTACAACTTTAATGGAAAACTAATCTGAAAATAGATCCTACTTGTTTAATTTATATTCGTAAATTAAAAAAAGTCTTCTTTTTGCAGTTCTTCCATTTTCATCAGGAGCAACTTAAAAATAGCTCTCCTTCTATGTACCAACTTCCAAGAATGATACATTCAAAGCCAGAAATAATTCACATTAGATAGCTTAAAAAAAATGTTTTTTCTATAAATCATAGCATGCCTTCTTGCCATCTCACTGCATATGCAGGTGTAGGTGGGTTAGTGGAATTGCTTTTCGAAATTGTATGGAAAAATAAGTGTAATTAGTTTTTGTGTACATTTTCCTCAAGGTTACAACGTGGGACTGGACCCGAGCCGAAAGAACATTTTCTGTATATGAGATCATGTGCAAAATATTCAAGGTACAAAGAATAAAAATAAATTTTACTTAAATAATTTTTAAAAAAGAATGACATAAATATAAAGGATAGCTGAATTTCCACAGAAATGAGCACTGGGTTGGAAATTAGGATTGCATATTGCAATATGTAATCCTAATTTCTTTAAGGTCATGGCAAAATAACCTTAGGTCAAGGGGAGGAGAACCCTAAAACATTTTGAACAATCTGCAATTGTAAATGGTATGAGGGAATGACTTTGGGAGACCAGAGGAAGAACCACAGACCAGATAATCATCATGCAAGAGCTATTTCAGCCCACAAAAAAGAGGGGACCTGGGAAGCATTTCAGAAGTGACCCTCCCTGTTTTTCTGGAGAGTAAAAAGGAGGGGAGAAATATTTTCAGACTTGCAAGATCCTGTTAATGTAGCCTTACAATAAAGACAGCTACTATTCATAGCTGATGCTTCTTGTCTAGATTACCTTGAAGAGCTAACATGAGAAATAATGGGAAATCAAAGCAATCTTTTACTCCTTTGTTTTTATCCTAAGATAACAAAAGTCAGAGTAGTTGGTAGCTCATTTCTATATACCATCCAACCTTTTTGCTTCTGAAGGCTATCGAAGCAGCAGTTTTCAAAGTATATGGTCAGAGGTGGCTTCTCATATTAATAATATTCAAAAATACCACACTACCACACAGGTAGTCCTTGACCACAATTAAGCCAAAATTTTCCATTGCTAAGCAAGACAGTTAAGTGAGTTTTATCCCAATTCATGACCTTTCTTGTCACAGTTATTAAGTAAGTCATTGCAGTTCTTAAGTCAGTAACACAGTTTTTAAGTGAATCTGGCTTCCCCGTTTACTTTGCTTGTCTGAAGTTCACAAAATATGATCACATGACCCAGAGGCACTGCAACTATCACAAATAAATGTCAATTGCCAAGTACCCAAATTTTGATTATGTAACCAGAAGGATGCTGCAATGGTCATAAGGATGAAAAATGGTCATAAATCACTTTTTCTATGCCACTGAAATTTTGAACAGTCATTAAATGAATGGTTGTAAGTTACGGACCACTTATAGTATTAATGAAAGAAGTTTTAATAGTATCAACTGTGAAGTTCAACTTGTTGTGGCCCATCAACAGCCAGTGGAGCTGGCAGCAGATTCGGACAGTGAAGAGATTGAGGAGGAATACGGGCCAGTCCTGGAGTCTGGAGAAGGCTCTGATGAGTGTTCTGCATTGGAGGCAGAGATGGGGCCAGGGCTGTCCGACACTTATCAGCTGCCTTCAGAGTTGGACATCAGTGAGGCAGAAAAACAACTGGAGCCTGTTCCCAGTGCACAGAGTTGCCAGGTGAAGGAACAGCTAAGGAACAAGGACAACTTCAGAGTTAAACCACAGATGGACGGCGAATGGCCCCTCCCAAAGGGAATAAAAGAGGAGTGAAAGGGGGTGGGGTTTTGCAGGAGACAATTAGTTCATTCCTGCATTCTTGCCAAGTATTGTGGCATCTGAAAGATATCGGCCTGGCCACTCTCCAAAGCCTAATAAAGGTCTGTAATTGTGAACTATCTTGAAAGACTGTTGGCTGGGACTTTGCTTGAGAGGAATTCACTGTAAATTAAATAAAAGGCATTTATCAGGATGAAGACTCGGCTTCATGCTGTTGGGGAAGCCTTATATCAGAACACAACTATTCTTATTTGATATTTTCCCATCTGTGCTTTTGCATTTTGTGAAAACATAGTAAACCAAAATTTAACTACACTATTAAATGTACAGACTTATATCAAGCGAATAAATACTAATAACTTATTTGGAAGATTTTAGCCCATGTTTATGTGTGCAAGAGTACTTCCATATACAATATTTCTGGAATTGTTTATGCTGAAGTACAACTGTGCTTCATAATATATTATCTCTGGAATTATATATGCAGAAAATGCTATTTGGCTAATGTACTTTATTAAAAGTTGAATTCAGAATAATCTTTTGCTAAATGCCACTTCATGATATCTGGTGCTAGAAAAATAAATTCATACTTATCACAAAGTTATGATATCTTTACAGCATGTGCAAGATATCTTTGCAAGTAATTAGTAATTGGTCATTCAGTTGTGAAGTTACTTGTCAGCAACATATTTATTTAAGTTTAATTTAATATTCTTTCCAATCTTATAAATAATGTCTAGTGAGTGTCATTTCAGCATGAGATACGATCCTGGGTATACTGTTTGCATTAGAATATTTTTCACATAAAATGTTGCATGAAAGCTATAATTGGTACCAACCCAGTCCCTTTGAATTATGTCAGTTTATTGGAGGAGACATAAGCGCCTTATATCCTAAATCTGCTCCTTTGTTTCTGCTTTTGGCTTTCTTTTTGCTTGTCTTAGAATACTTTCCAATGATAGGATATACTTTCCAATACTTTTCCTTTTCAAGTTCTTTCTTTTTTTGACAACCTGTCTTTCCCTCCCTAATGATGCCTCTTGGCAATAGCCACTTGAGCCACAGTCAACTCTATTGATGGCATTATTTCTCTGCTTAACTGAACATTGTAACTTCTGTCAAGGCAAATTTATATTAGTGGTTTGAAAAAAATATATCAATTCGGTTCTGGAGTTTGCATGTAACTACCACTATAGAAAAGTAGAATGGAAGTTACAGCTGAAAATTATCATACTGAGGTCATCTCCTTTTGTAGAATGATTACAAAACTATTCATATAGTGAAGAATATAAAATAATTCAGTCAACCTGTGGAATTCTGTCAACTTTTGGTTCTATCTATCCAGTGATCTTGATCGATGAAATAAAGCTATAGAAGAAATTTTGTACAAATCTGGGGCCATTCTCTCATCATTAACCCAAGATCATGATAATTTCACTCAGCTATACTAAAGCATGTTATTGTAAATGTTTTGAACACTATTAACATTCAGTTGTCACATTTCAAAATAAATATTCCAGTACTGGGGAGGGTTGTAGAAAACTCACCCAAATAATTAAAGGCCAGAATATTGATTACTTAATTTAGAAAACTAAACTAAAACAGGAACTGTCCATTTTCAGTTTAGAGCAGATGTGAGATATATTGAAATTTAAAACAGAGGAAAATATCCAATGAATGTGGATTTGGAAGAAAAAATGCAAGATTAAATTTTGGATTTTTTGGTTCTCATACCAGATAATGTTAAATTGGCATAATTTGACTTTATCTTCTAAGTAGGGCAATAGCTCAGCGGTCAAAGATGCTGAGTTTGTCAGCTGGAAAGCTTGATAGCCTGGCTTCAAGACCCAAGCGTTGAGTGACAAGGTGAGCTCCTAATTACTTACCTCAGCTCCTGCCCACCTAGCAATTTGAAAGCATGAAAATGAAAGTAGATAAATGGAGATGAACAAGGCCCCCTTAGAGTTGGAAATGATTGGACAGGGCAAACCTTTACTATTACCTTCTACAGTATTTTACTCTACCTTAGGGGGCTGAGAAATCTTTTCTGACCCCACCCCTACTCTTTAACAATTCACTCATTCTTTCCCCATTCCCAGGCCATGTTTATTCCTTCATGATATAACTGTTTTGTAAGATTCTCTGTTAACTTGAAAAATGAAGCTTATTTTTAATGAAAATGAGAAAATGTATATTGGTTTTGAAATTGGGAGGCCTGTGTAGAGAATAGTTTATTTTCTTAAAATAAAGCTGCTTTCATTTGTGAACTTGTATACTCTGCGATCATCAAAATTTATTCCTAATCACTCACATAGCAGTACTTTCTTTGCTAAATTAAAAAGTAGCATTGAATGTAGAATGAACAAACAAAATAGAATGGAGCCATCAATTTTAATAGCTCTTAATTTCTTACTTTTCTGAGCTCCATTTTATCATGTCTGTGCATTTGTGCTTAAAACCTCTCTGGGTAAAAAATTACACAGAAAAGTGTTACTGTTTGCTACTATTCATATAGTATACATTTTGTATGATCTTAAAATATTATTTGTCTAATAAATGTAGTCTTTGCAAACAGATCTTTTATAGTGTGGGTCAAAAGCATCTGGGTTGGAGGGAGTCAGGGGAACCAAGATAATGGCTATGGCCTCTTGCCCAGAAGGCCTTTTTCAGTTACTTATCAAATTAAAGTTATGAAATAAAATAGGTCATGATGGATGGAGAAATGTATTTTTGCCAACAAAGGGGATATGGTTTTTATTCTGGAAGCATCATACATTTTCTCCTCATATTGTACCCCTCTCTTGCAATGTCCACTGAGCCCATTTTATTGTAATACATTTCACAACACCTACAGATGACATTCAATCAAGAAAGGTTATAATCTAAATCATACTCAGAACATTTTATTTAGTTCTTTACCAATATAATTATTTTGTATATGCTGATATACATCTTTTGCATTTTATTCAAATATCCTGGATGATGAGTTTGTTACTGCTTTGATCAATAATGTACCTAGAGTGTCCACCATATCATCTAGACTGATATGTGTGTGAATTAGCTTTGTGACTTCACCTTTTCATTCAATATCTCACCATATCTAACTGTTTGTTCCTTTTTATATATTATTGGATAGGAAAAAGCTTCAATAGTAGATAATCCAAAGTGAATTTTTAAATAATATTGCTTTTTTTTTATTTTCTCCCAGTTTAAAACAATGCTTCTCAAACATAATGTCTTCTAAAATACCCCTGCGTTTTAGTTCCTTATTTAGAGAAAGGCATGCCACCCTAACAGCAAGTCATGTCCTTCTAAATTCAAAGTCTAGTATTCCTTAGTGTTATCCTCCTTTACCCACATCAGACTCATCGTTTGGTGTATAATTCCAATTGGGCAAAGCAAGTCCTGATCTTATTCTTGCATCTTGTAGCAATTTAAGTTTTATTATCACTTTCTTTCCTGCCAAATGTATTTTAGCACTATTTTGTTTAAATCTTCAAAAAATTCTTTCCTAATCTGATTGGAATTGCTGGAATAAGTATAAGCTTCTAGGCAATACATTATCTTAATTGTAGATATTCTCCAATCGGTGATAATTGTAAATTTTCGCCATTTATCAGTCTGTCACAATCTGTTGTTTAAGTTTAAGATAATTATTCTCCTTAAGTGTGCTACATCTTGTGTTATGTGTATCCCTAAATACTTAACCTTATTTGTAACGGATCCCCAAAACTTCCTCCAATTCTTTCTTTCATCTTACTTAAATAGTTTTTGCTAAAATCTTTGTTTTATCTTTATGTATTTTCAAACCTGCTACTTTCCATACTCTTCTATCTTTTCTATCAGTTTAGCTGCTGACTCCAATGGATTCTCTAATATAAATACCAGGTCATCTGCAAAAGCTTCTAATTTATACTCTTCTTTTTAATTTTCATTCTTTTTATTTCTTTTTCTTCTCTGATGTTCTCTTCAGCACTTCCAGTGTTAACATAAACAACAGAGGTGACAGTGAATAGCCTTGTCTAGTCTCTTTTCTATATCTATAAAGTCTGTTAACTCTCCATTTATCATAACTTTGCAGTTTGTTTAGAATATTCATTTCTATAGACTTGAGTAAATTTTTTACCAAAGCCCATTTGGTCCAATTTGTAACAGCATAAATGCCAGTTCATATTATCAAAGGCTTTTGTTGCATTCTAAAAACTAGAGCCATTTGTTTTTCGGGATGTGCCTCATCGTATTTCCAGTGTATCTAAAAATTATTCTCATATTTATCTTTAATTTGTTGTTCGGCAGAATCCATTTGATCAGGATGATAAAATTGTTATTTAAGGATCTGTCTTCGGCACAGATTGAAGCCAAAAATTTAATAGTCTGAATTCAATAGTGCTATTGTCTATAGTTTTAACTTGTATGTGGTGTCTTGTCTCCTTGTCGTACAATGTTGGTGATATATGTTCTTGCCATGTTGGATTTGGGATTCTCTCTCCTTGTCATAACTTCATTCATCACTTCTAAATAAGTGAAGATTCATGTTTCTGACATGTCTTATAAAATCCACTGAGCAAACTGTCCGGACCTGGTGCTTTCCCAATGGTTTTGCTTTTTTAAAGCTTCTGTAATTCATCATTGGGTTATTTTACTTTTTAACATTATTTCAACTATCTTTGGTATCTGAGGCAAAATTTTGCTTTCCTGTAAGTATTGTTGATCTTTATTTCTGGACATTCTCTGAATGGTACAGAGTTTTCCATAATAATCTTTAATCATTTTTTTCTTCTCCACAGTTCCGAAAGTATACGATGTTCTGTTTCATTTATCAATTGATTTATCCTTCTTGAGCTCTTACTTTCTCCAATTTATACGCTAACCATCTGCCTGGTTGTGTGGCAGCATCTTCAAATAAGTTTGCTTGCTTAGCATTTTATTTTTGGTGCTATTGGTATCTTGCTTTTTTCCATTAGCCCCATTTATGCTTAGTTATGTCCATATTTAATGTACTTTTTTTTGTGAAAAGTTTCTGTAGTTCTTTTCCCCATACTGTTCCTGTGAGTCTCTTTCCAATATTTTAAAAAGTTTTTTTTTTGTTGTATATTTCTTTCCTTGTAATAGTCCCATTATCAGAGCCTAGTATAAGCTTCATCGTGTCCCCAGAGGTTCTGTAATGATATTAACCTCTAGTT
>BHFT01005959.1:0-15376 GCA_004320025.1 Laticauda laticaudata
AACGCCAGGCATCCGTTCGGCTTCCGCTGTGCATCCGCTAGGCTTCCGCTGTGCATCCGCTTTATCCGCTGTGCATCTGCTCTGCATCTGCTGTATCTGTTCTGCGTCCGCTTCGCTGAGGCCCCACGGAAGCCCTGCGGTAGCGCCATCCGCCCCCATCCACTTCCCTCCGCTGGGCTTCCATTCCGCATCCGCTCTGCATCCGCCCTGCGTCCTCCCCGCATCTGTGTTATCCGGTCCGGTTATGCAAATTTTTGCCCCTTTTGAGAGCGGATAACAACGGATAGAACATTTTGCTCGTCCATTGTGTCCTTTTTGCATCCGTTGGCCGGTGTGACATGGGCTTAATCAACTAACTTTATTTCTTTGAGTAATTCCTTTCTTAGATTCTGGGAATGCTGAAAACAACTCTAACTCTTGTTAGCCTTCAAGCTGACTACATATTGGATTCATAGAAATTGAATCGATACATACCCAGCTTGAAAAATTAAATTCCAAGAGCTTCTTGACTCACAAATTTCAGTCTTTGGTTCTGAACTTTGATGAAGAGGCATAGATTCTTGTCATATTTTTGGACAAATTGGGTAGGATACTTAATACCCTAGAACACTGAAATAAAATTCAGATTAGTTTCATAAGTCAAAGAAATGAGCTGAAAATGAAGCATATAAGTAACAATCTACCTATGGCTTTGTACCATTCCATCTAGTTAGGCAAGGAAGATATATTGTAGATGCTGTCAGTTAAAGAATTTTGATTTTGAGTGTAGGAAGAAAACCTTACCTGCCATTTTCCCTGCACTATGGAATATTTTTCCCACAGAATTGAGGCAGCTCCCCATTCCCCTGGCTTTCCAAAGATCACTCTGCAGCCTTGCATGGCAAGCAGGAAATCATAGGGTGGTTAGTACCATGAGAACCCTAACGCTTGTTAAACAACTTTTAACAGAGTTAACTTATTTTTGCCTCCTTAAAAATTATAAGTTTTTAAAAATTTAATCCCAATGTTAACTTCACAATTTCAATGTTTTATATGTTCTTTTATAATTTAATGTTTTGTTGTATACCACCCAGAATCCCTCTTTGAGATAAATGGGCAGTTTAGAAATATGAAATACAAACAAACAAACAGGATGACATTTAATCATGATAAACACAAAATTCCTCACTTAGAAACTGATCAAGTGTACTGTTATAATGTAGATGATACTTAGGTTTATATTTGTTTTTATTTTATTTTTTTATTTATTTGGTTTGTCAATTACTTACAAGATAATAGGTATAAGTAAAAACATAGTAATGAATACATATAAGAAAAATAAAAAATAAAAGAAACAACAGGACAGAGACTGTAGGCACATTGGTGTGCTTACACACACCCCCTACAGACCTCTTAGGAAAGGGGTGAAGTCAATAGTAGAATGTCTAAGGTTAAAGTTTTGGGGGTTTGGGGAAGAAACCACAGAGTCAGGTTAAGTATTCCAGACACTGATCACTCTTTTGCTGAAGTCGTATTTCCTGCAATCAAGTTTGGTGCGATTAACCTTGAGTTGTATCTATTGTTTTGCTCTTGTATTGTTTATGGTTGAAGCTGAAGTATTCATTGACAGGTAGGATATTGCCAATGTATGATTTTATATATGATACTTAGATCGGACCAAAGGTGGCGTAGTTCTAGGTTTTCTAGGTCTAGAATTTCAAGTCCAGTGTCATAAGGTATTTTGCAACGAGTAGAGGAGTGGATAACTCTTCTTGTGAAAATATTTCTGGATATTTTATATTTCTGGATATTTTATATTTCTGGATATTTTATATTTCTGGATATTTTATATAATATTTCAACTCGTGTTAATATCAGATATGTAATGTGGGTTCCAGACTGATGAGCTGTATTTGAGTATTGGTTTAGCAAATGTTTTGTACGCTCTAGTGATAATAGTATATTACCAGAGAAAAAGCTATGTAAGATTAGGTCAACAACTTCTTATGCATTTTGGCTATGTAGTTACAGGTGGCTCTAGCATTTAGATCAATTAGAGATGAGTATCCCAATGTCCTTGACAGAGTTTGGATCATCCAGAAGGTCTTGACTATTCAGCCTGTATTTTATTTTCTGATTTTTTTTTGCCAATATGTAAGACAGAAGCATTTTATTTGTTGAGATTTGAAGTTGCCATTTGTTTGACCATTCTGATACATAGTTGAGGTCTTTTTGAAAGGTAGCAGTATTGTCTGTGGAGTTGAATAGCTTTACATCATCAACAAAGAGGATGCAGTTGCTCTTAATATGATCACAGAGGTCATTTATATAGAGTATGAAGAAAGTTGGTCCTAGAACACTGCCTTGAGGGACACCACTGTTGACAGATTTTGATATAATTTGTTGAAGTTTTACCATTTATAAAATCCCATTAGCTTTGTAACTTCTGAAAAAAGATACTAGTAGTTACAAAGTTACAATAGTATGAATCATCAGTGTGATGGAGATCCCAAAAATTTTAGTTATACCTACAGAATTTGACACAGCTAAATTAAGTCATTAGAACTAAGACTTCAGCTTCATTCTGATATCTTATCATATTTTGTGCCCAGAACTTAATACTATTTGTTAATGATTCAGAAAAACTGAAACAGGTTCAGAGAAAGAAAATGAGGATGATCAAAGGATTAGAAGTTGAGTCTATGAAGACAGATAGAAAGAACTCGGCATTTTTAGCTTTAAGAAGAACAATACTGAAAGGTTATCAGTTGAGAGTTCAAAATCTGTTCACTGTTCTTCAATATATTGATTATGGATTATGTTTCAGAAAGGCAGAATATTGTAAATACTTTTAATAACAAGGGTAGTTTTATTAGAATATCAAGATAACTAGAGTGCAGGAGAGGGTTGGTTTTTTTCTTTTGCCAGATGCATTCAAGCAGAGGCTGGGCAGGAATGCTTTAATGTGGATTCTTGAACTGAATATGAAATTAGGTTCAATGGTCTTAATGGGCCTTCTAAAGTTAAGCTTCTTTGACTTTGTTCCATCATCCTTTCCAGTCTCACTTTCCTTATTTTTCATTTTTGTTTTTTTCTATTGTATTTCCACTTAGTTTATGGATCTGCACTTGTATGCATTGTGTGTCCTAATATTTTTGCGTATTCTTTTTCTATGGTCCTACTTTTCCTACGGTCCTACATTTATTCTCCAGTATGATAACCTTTAATGTTTTCTATGCTATATGCTGTCTTACTGTCTGTTTCTGCATGTGAAATTTGGTCAGTTCAAATAAAATGTGGACAGAGTGTGTTGGTCATTTATCTCCAATTTGAACATCTCTGGAAGAATATAGGGAACTGATACTTTAACAAACTTGCATTGCTCAGTGATATACATATGACTCATTTTTAAAAAAAGTATACACAGAGCAGAAAAAAACCCACAACAACCAAAACACAAACTAGTGTGATTTTTTTTCCTTGCAGGAAGATGAGATGAAAACATTCAGAGTTAATAATTAGATAATTACAGTCATTTGATCAAAAGTCAGATGCAGTGAAGGAGCAGACTATAAAAATAAAAAAGACTTGTTTTTCAATTAACAGTGTAGTCAAAGTTGTTTCACAGAAGAATGTCACAACAGTTCCATTGTATTTTGTAAATGATGACATAGTATGGAATATTTATTTGAGAATAAATAAGGCTGAAGTTACAAATGACAACTCGGTAGTGATGTGCTGCCCTTAGCATATAGATGTTCTAATATGAACAGTTATACCATTTCTATTGGCATTATAGACAGCTATCCAATGAAGGATATTTTGATTATGGACTGTATTCCTAAATCTTTTTTGGCAGATTTTGAATGCTATGCCATTTCAATATAGCCACTTTTAATGTAGCAATCTTTTGACTTATTATTGTCCTTTTGATTTTCATTTTCTATTTAAAAAGGCATTGGCAAATTTTACTACCTCTTGCTAAAATTATTTTCTTATTTCCTATGTTAATTTCTTCCCTGTAGGGAATGATTCTGTTATTGACATCAAGCAGTACTGATAGTTTTCAATTAATAACAGTAGTTGGAACCAGAATTTCTTTTGCTAAGTGTTGCAGTTCTGAAGTGAGACATTACGTAAACACATCACATAGTGAAGATAATCGCTGCAGTTCTCACTGCCATCATTAATTGACAATTGTGGGTAATTAAGTGAAGAGTTCTTTATAACTTCCTGTTGACTTCTAACAACCCAAACCAATGGGGAAACTAGCAGGAAATTGCAAATTTCAGGGGGTTTGTAAAAGCAGGCTGTCAGGTTGCTATTGGATGGGAGAGGTGCTCAAGAATGGCTAGTGAGGATCCAGTTGCTCATTGTTGGTGTTGGAACGAAATCTGTGATCACGCGTGGTTTTGCTTTGAGCTCACTTGTTGGGGGGTCCTGGTCAGGACTTGAATCACCTTGGAGGGGTGGTGAAGAAAGGGGAAATCACTTGGAGGGTTGAGGAGAACTGCAACTCTCCTCCCTGACAAGAAAAACCCCTTCTGAAGGCAAGTTGCAGCGGTGGTCTAAAATGGCCACTAAATAGGCATAAATAAGTGCTGGAATTGAATTTGTTGAAAAGAAATAATAGCTAATAATTGAAATTATCAAATTTAATAAAAATGTATAATAATAAAAAGAAAGTAAAGTAAAAGAAAGAATGGATTGTGGAAAAAGACTCAAGAGCGTCACCTGATGGTACAGGAAAAATTTCAGTGACTCTTTGAAAAGTGCTTGGTCTTTCTAATAAATTGGACTTTGGAATTTAAAAGAAAATAAGAGAAACTCCATCATAACAAAATAAAAATCCTTAAAAGTAATACCAAAATATTATAATGGGAAAGATATTTGAAAAGATCATCTAAGAACCACCCGGTGACTTCGGGAAACAGCTGGAAAAGGATCTACCAGAAGACCTAGAAATAAAGACTTATGGATATTGATTGCTGAAAATAAATATAAAAGATGCTGGTTGAAATAACATATTGGATTTGTGGATTGGACATATATATTAAGGAAGAGGGGAAAACAAAAAAAGGAAAAAAGGAACAGACACAATGGGGGAACTATTTGCTGAAATAAGATTGGATCTACAATATCTGAAGGAAATGATGAAAGTGAAACTGGAAATGTGCAGCAATATATTACAGAAATTAGAAATGGCAACTCAGCTTGTAGAAGAAGAAAGAAAATCAGAGGGGGAGGAGTCAAATAAAGAGCAAACCAGCTTTGAAGTCCAAGTGAAGCAACAATCATTTAAGCAAGGGAAAAAGGAATTAAAATTAAGTGGTTTGATGTGAACATAAAAGGGTTCAGCAAATGAAAAAAAGGGAAGGGAAAAAGCAAGATCGAGAGAGGGAGAGAGAAAAAAATAAATAACTGGAATGAGAAATGGAGGGGAATTATAATGGGAAAAAAGGGAATCAAGAGAAAGGATCAGAAAAAAAACAGGAAGCAAACAAGAATGAAAATTATATTGTTATGAGAGTGAGAGATAATGGGGAAATAAGAATAGAGAAGGAGATTTCACAAGGTAATGTGATATATTACTGAAAATAGACAAGATTGTAACTGAAATTGCTTTTTCTTTTTTTCTTTGTTTTTCTTTTTTATTAAAGGATTACTGCTACATTACATATGGAATTCAATGAAATAAATATGAAAATGGGAATTTATAACAAGAATCTTATATATTAATTGATTAGCGATGTGTAAAATATGAGAATTATTATGGAAAGATTAACATTAGTTGCTATAATTTATAGATTAGATTAATACATTTGCAATGTATAGATGATAAATATGGTGACTGAGAAAATGTTATAAGGAATCTGATGCAAAATATATGTATACCTGATATGTAGTAATAGGGAAATATTGTTATTAAGTAGAATGAAGGTGGTAAGCTCGAATTAATACCAAAAGGGAGAATTAATAGCATAAAGATTGATAAAATTGCAAATATGACAGATAAAGGTAATATGGGATATGAATATAGAAATGAAACAGAATTTTAATAATACTGTAAAATAAGATATGAGAATACTAATGATAATGAATGATAATATGAACTGTGATGTGATATGATCTTACTTATGTAATAAGTAAGATGAACAGGTACCTATGGTCATGTTTGTGTTGAGATGTGAAATCTGGAACCACACTGCTTGCCAAATGAGAACTTTTATTTTAAAAAAATGAAAAATAGAAGAGGAAATTGAATAATGAAATTATTCGGTATGTTTCAGTGATATGGTGTTTGGCACTAGGAGAGTGTATGGAAATGTTGAAAAATTAAGCAATGAAAGATTATAATTTAATGTGAATATGTGTATTAAGGGATATGGTTAGTTTTATTAATTTTTCTTGTACTAAAATATATGAGATATTGGTGCCACACTGTCTATGTATTGATGTGTATGTGTAGACTGAAATAAAAAAAAAAATTGATTACAAAAAAAAAATGGCTCTTGAGGCAGGTGAGTCTGGGGGTTCTTTTGCTAGGTGAGTGAGGGTATGTGAAGGTACAACCAGACTATATGGACACTCCTGAACTGTAAGTTCAAAGACCAATCTCAAGTCCATATTTTCAACATTGTTGTAACTTAAAATGGTCACTGAATAAATGGAGGTTAAGCAAAAATTATATGGACTAGGCAACTCAACTTTCTTCATTTTGACCATACATGTCTCTATAATGTGTAGAATGGTTTCAAGAAAAAGTGAAGGAAAAGAACACTTGATCCAGTCTTCTGAATGGTCCTCTAGCTTCGAAAATGTTATCTAAATCACGAGATTATGACAGATATTGTCGGTATAGGCAGACTTCCAATGAAAGTTTGCAGATCAGTTTGCTGGCAGTATATTGCGGTATCTGCTATCCCGCATTAGATGGGCACCTCATGATAGGGAGCGAAAGGAGAAAGAAACGACAGGAGACGAAGTTCCTTGGGATGAGTGTGCACAGAATGTCTGGGTACACGCTCTTTTATTATGCTCATTCAAAAGAGGGTGATTGTTTATTCAGAGCCTAGGTCAAGCCCAGGTCAGACAGAATACACAGGATTTAATAGCTCAGATAATGCAAGATACCAGGTCAGACAGGATCGCAAGATTTATAATTCGATCAGGATATTCCTGCTTACAAAGCTGCATGCTAGACAAACTANGTTGCAAATGCCTGAATGATACATAGTTGCAATGATACACAGTTGCAAACATATGAATGATAACATAGTTACTACAGTATATGCCAGGCTTCCTGGTCCACTTGATTTTAGATAATTTTAGATAATTTTAGTTACAAATAGATACATAAATATAAGGTGCAAAGTAAAGTATAGTCCCTGACATTATCTTTGTTTAGGAAATACCCCCATGTTTCACATTGGCCTCAAAGGCTTTTAGAGAAAAGGTGTTAAATAGCTGCAGGCACTGCTTTATTGGGCCTATCTGCAATGAAAAATGTCAAAGGTGTGATTAAGAACACCCTGAAAAACTATGCTTTGATATTGGGCACGTAAAGAACAAGGAAGATGTCCTTTATGGAAATATGTGGGAACTAGATATGTTATCTAGGCTGAAACATTTTTTAAATCCACAGCAACAAGATAACATTTGTAAAGCCCATGTCACACCGAACCAACGGACGCAAAGAGGATGTAAAACGGACAAAAAAGCTTGCCATCCGTTGGAAAATGCGAGTGTATATACGCACTGCCTCCGTTTTACTTCCTCTCTATCCATCCAGCATCCGTTATTGACATGTCATCCATTCCAAAAGTTTTGGGCTGCCCAAAACTTTTGGCATGGAAAATGTATCCAGTTCATCTGTTTCTGCATCTGCAACTAACATCCGCTACGCATCCATTCTGCATCCGTTACGCATGCCGATCTAATGCTCGAACTCGCAGGCATCCGCTGCGCATCCGCGCAACTCGCATCTGCTCGACACAGGAGGAAGCGAACGGACGTGGAACGGATGCAGAATGGATGCAGAACGGATGCCAAGAGGAAACAAAGCGTTAAAATGGAAAAAAAGTTCACAGAGGGGACCTATCTCGGATATTAAGGGTTGTCTACAGGATGCCTAGAGGATGCCTAGAGGATGCAAAGGGACACCTATAACTCCCTATAAAAAGGGGGAGCAATCGCCTGCATCTCAACTTTTCAGAACAGCAGCCAAAGCTGTGCAGACTCTCTGCAGCCTTATCATCTGACTCTTCCCTCATTCCACAGCAATCCAGTCATGTCCACTGTGGATCATTAACACAGTCCTTTGGCAGCCGCCATCTTCTGCATACAGTGCGAAGCCATCTACAGGCTCTGTGAACTCTACTAACGGGAAAGAAAAGGAGTGGCCAATGAAGCGTCTGGGCTGAAGATGGTTGCGCAGAAGATTGCAGGTACGGACTGTACAACAAGACTGAATTGAAAGCTCAGAACGAAGAATCTTGTGCATTCCAAGAACTTCATTGAGGAGCTCAGCCTTGTTTGAAACGAAGTTGTGCAAGTTAGGCGACACCCAGGTTGACCAAGCAGGAACACAATTTCCGGCCAGCCTGGAACCTGGACTCAAGTGGCACTACACTCTGGCACGACCTGGCCTCTCGGGACACCTACAAAAGCATGTCAGTATGGCTGTGAGGGTGCCACCACAAACACCATCAGCATTGTGCGTCAGAGAAGTGGTAGCAAGCCATCATCGAATGAATACAAGGAGGAAGCTCCTCCAGGTGCCCTCCACTGAAGAAGGATGGAAAGAAAGTTGCAGAGCAGTGGTATCAGAGGTAAAACTTCCCCGGACCGTTGGAAGCCATAGATGGCAAAGCAACGTGCTGCAAAGCTCCAGCCAAATCGGGGTCCAGCTTTATTTCAACTACAAGGCTCTTTCTTCAGCAATCATCCTCGTTATGCCATGTGATGCTGAACTACAATTCATCGTACATCGATGCCTCAGGCAACGGCTCATGTTCAGCCATGCCCAGGTATACAACGCCAGTCACCTCAGGAGGGGCTGGATGAGGCAACCTCATCGTGGGCTTTCCCTAGGATCCCAGACCGCCCTGCGCCAACGCAAACGCAAGATGTGCACTACTTCATCGTGGGTCATGATGCCTTCTCCCGTCAGAACCTACCTCATTGAAGCCCTACCGCTCAGACTCTACTCGTGAAAGAGGATGCCTTTGGCATCCTGGCCAACAGTCCAGGTAACTCTCACAAGTACCCTGCTTAGAATACATTCTTCACGTACCCGATGCAGGGAATGCGTCTAGAACGTGAGGAGGAGTGTATCGTCGGAATGCAGCGTTGCGCAGTTTCTCCTGAAAACCAGAAACTGCTCATGCGCAGGACCCGCCGACGTCTTCGCAGAAACAGGCTTGTGGATCGCATCAACAAAGGGTAATGGGGACATTGGAGCCTGGGGAATGGAGGCAAGGACAACCTGATAGACACAATACAGGATTGAGGGCCCCACCAACAAGAGCCTCACGTGTAAGGGAAGAAGCAGCGCCAACCTCCTGAAAACACTGGTGCAACTCCCCAGCTGGAGCAGTGGAGTGGCAAGACAGGATGATAGATGCTTAATGGATGCTTCCTTCAGCCCTGTCTCATCACACAGAGTGAGATTGGGCCATGATCGTTTGGTGGGGCCTAACACAATGAACAGGGTGTTTAATAAAGAGTTTTTGTGTTTCTGTTCACATGTGATGGATGATTGATTACATTATTATTTGATAATAAGGGCCATAGGGTGTGCAGCTGGAGGTGACCCATACAGTCCCAGCTAGTGCTTGTCTGGAGGCTTATCTATCCAACAGCTATTTAACCCATCCCACTAGCGCTATCCTTATACCCATCCCAAGATATTTGTATCTTAACCCATACCCAAAGGTACCCTTGCCACCGCCACTGGCTATCTTAACCCAAAACCCCCAAGCATTTTAGGGCTTTAACCATTTCTAAAAATAAACACCAAGCACTTTTTTGGAAAAAAAGAAAAGAAGCAATAGTGGTGTGAATCAAAGATAAACTTTATTGAACACACAAGCTGGTATAAAACAAAAATGCACCAAGTAAAGTGTCCCAATAACCGTCCACAGGTAGCCAGCTACCTGTCTCTGGCACTCTTATAATGATCACTTGGGAAGGTGTGCCAGAATCTCAGGGGTGAAGGGTCCAAGTGTGCTATGGTGGTGGTGGTGCTGAGGACGGTGCCTTGGCCCCAAGAGGAAAACAGGTATGACCGGTGTGTTTAGAGGGTGTCGGACAGCTGGCTCAAGCCCATGTATCTGCTGAGAGGTCTATCCTCCATGCCATGGGGGTGTCAGCCCACCTGAGGGCCGGGCTTGGCTGTGGGGTGGAGGATAAGGAGTAGGTGTTAGTCCGGGGCTGCCTGGCCTGGCAGCTGGGTGAGGACTGCTCATGGGTGACAATCATTGGCGTGGGTTGGCATCGGCCTGTCCATGGGTGGCATCGTGGCATCCAGTGGGGCAACGTGTGCAACGGGTGTCAACCGGCAAGTGACTCTGTGCCTGGAGATGGGGAAGGGATTGCTTGCCTGTGCATGCTGGACACTCCTGCGTAGCTGTAGCCCTGCGTGAGGGTGAGGGCCTGTGGGAAGCCCTCTGGAACGGGAGGGACATCACCTGGGGTGGAGAGCAGACGCTGCACTGGTGGGAGCAGGTTTCCTCTGGGTCTGGAGGCTTGTGCAAAGCAAGCTCCATGATCCGGGTCCTTCACTACCTGGTACTGTGGATACCGCCATGTCCTTGAGGGTTGCGTGGTTTTGACATAGCGGTGAGGAAGGGCTTGCCGGTTGGAAGGAGGAGGAGTCGTTGTGTGACCAGCTGAGAGAGGAGAATCTAAAATGCTGGTTCTGGGATGGTTGTCCCTGAGATCTCAGCAGGACAGTGTGGCTTCTTGTTTACCCTTCCTGCAGTCCGGCTCTCTTGCCTTTGCTGTGGAAGTGGCAGCTGGGGAAGGGCTGGATGCCGGCATAGGACTGTGCTGGACTCGATGTCTCCTTTCCTCCCACCGCACCAGGGAGTCGTCTCCACGCACTCACACGATGGTTACCACACCGTGTCCGTGGGTTCTCCACTCGTGCGCACGCTCCACAGAAAACCTGCCTGGAGACAGGGACTGACTCTCAGCCGGCATGAAGGGACTGGCGGTCTCAGGCAGTGCTGCCGGAAGAGACGGGGTAGTGAAGGGCTGCTGGTGTCCTCAGTGGCGGATCTCACCGTCCGCAAGCTGCACCTGGCATGAGTAGGTCTCTCTGTCGCTCAGCTTCACAGTGGCCTGGCCAGATTTGCTTCAGGTGCGCTTCCCATACACCAGGTTGTGCATATGTTTCACCAGCCGAGGAGCACACTCCATACAGTGTAAACCCATACTTCTCGCCCTCTCTCTTCCAAGCAGCCTGCTTCCTTTTTGGTGTCGACTGTCCACGGGTGTCCGTTACACAGGTGCTTCTTCTAGGGTATATACAGCCCTACCATCATTCCGTCGCCCACTAGATGCCCCCGTCCCCTCTATGCCTCTTCTCCCTTTTGGCAGGACCAGATGGGCTCATCAGAGGGGCTCCCAGGTGGTGGCTGTCTCCTACCACCACCCAGCAGCAGCAGCACCAGCAGGATCATCATCATCATCCATTTATCCTCACCAGCAGGATCATAATCAGCATCATCATCAGCATCAGCATCATCAGCAGCAGCAGGAGTATCATCACCATCAGCAGCAGCAGCAGCAGGACCAGGATCAGCAGCAGCAGAGTAAGCAACAGCAGTGCCAGCAAGTCCAGGAGCACAAGCAGGACGAGCAGGACGAGCAAGACCAGGAGCACGAGCAGGACGAGCAGTCCAGGAGCAGGAGCAGGACCAGCAGGACCAGGAGCAGCTTCAGCAGAGCGATGAAAGCACGAGCAGAAGCCCCAGCACTAGCAGAAGCACCACTGCCAGGAGCAGCTTCAGCAGAAGCCCCAGCAGAAGCAGAGTCAGGGGCAGGGGTGCGGCAGGTTGGCCCTGTCCTCTTGCCCAGGGATGGCGGCAGGTTGCTGGTGACTGGCTTTCGCTTCCTCCCCATGGTTGTGGGTTTCTGGCTGGCAGGGAGGCTGGCAGGCACCAAGGCTGGCAGGAAGGCTGGCACCAAGGCTGGCAGGAAGCCAGGCATGAAGGCTGGCAGGCAGGCACCAAGGCTGGCAGGAAGCTGGCAGGTAGGCTGGCAGGAATCCTGGCAGGAAGCATTGCAGGTAGGCTGGCAGGAAGCGTTGCAGGTAGGCTGGCAGGAAGCCTGGCAGGATGGCTGGCGGAAGGCCTGGTAGGTAGGCTGGCAGGAAGGCTGGCAGGAAGGCAGGCAGGCAGGCAGACAGGCACCAAGGCTGGCTGGAAGGCAGGCTGCAGGAAGGCTGGCACAAGGCTGGCAGGAAGCCAGGCACGAAGGCTGGCAGGCAGGCAGGAAGCCTGGCAGGAAGCCTGGCAGGTAGGCTGGCAGGAAGCCTGGCAGGAAGCCTGGCAGGCAGGCGGCAGGCAGGCAGGCACCAAGGCTGGCTGGAAGGCAGGCTGGTAGCAAGGCAGGCAGGCAGGCATGCAGGCAGGGCAGGCAAGGAACTCGATGTGTCCAGCAGCAGGTCTTTCCTCGGAATGCTGGCCACGTGCGAGCTGCTTCCCTTTATATCCGCGTGGCTTACGCAATACATCCCCCCGCATTCGCAATTAACGCTCGGTATCCGTTCAGCTTCCGTCTGCATCCACTGGCTTCCGCTGTGCATCCACTTCATCCGCTCGGCGTCCACTCTGCATCCGCTGTATCCGTTCCGCGTCCGCTTTGCTGAGCCCCCCCCCGGAAGCCCTGCGGATGCGCCATCCACTCCCATCCACTTCTATCCTGGGGCTTCCGTTCCGCATCCGCTCTGCATCCGCCCTGCGTCCTCCCCGCGTCTGTGTTATCCGCTCCGTTATGCAAATTTTTGCCCCTTTTGAGAGCGGATCAAACAAGACGGATGGAACATTTTGCTCGTCCGCTGTGTCCTTTTTGCATCCGTTGGGCGGTGTGACATGGGCTTAAGCAGTGCATGCAGTCACTTCTTAACTCATTGAAGTATAAGGAAGAGAAAGTACAGCACAATCACCTTGGAAAGATTATGTTGTTTTAATTTTCCTGTAGAGTTGCTTTCCTATTCTGGTCTATTTAGGAAGACTAGTGCCCATCATGAACAGCCATTTCATGAGTAAGGAAACTATCCAGGACAGCCATTTTTGCAAATGTCTTCAACATGGTCTCTGCATCTAAATATTTACACCAAAAGGTGGCCTACTAGAGTTATGCTAGTTCTTTGGCATGTAGGAATTCAAAGGACAGGTATTTTTAGTTGTTAAACAGGTGCATCATTTTCCTAATGGATATTAATGAACATACTTGCAAGACGCAAAAGTTGGTTGTGAAAGCAGCTATACAAACTTGGAAAAAGATGCAGAAGCTTTAACCATTTGAAAAATATGATCTATGGCCAAGCATTATTCAATACTTTTTTAGAAATATTTGCACAGTACACTGTTCTACAGAACACTGTTCACTGTTCTACTAATTTGAATTTGTTATAATTTCTCCATAAATAAATGAAAATTGTGGTAATCCATAATGTGCTTGATATTTCAGATAGAGTGGCATTGTCATTCACTAGCATGAAGAAAGACACCCATCTGCACTTGATTTCAGAATAGGCAAATCTGCAAATTTGAAATAATAGAAATAATAATAACCAAAATATAAATGTAAAAATAGGTAAATGCAACTGATTTGCATGTTCCCGATGCAGTTTGGGATGAGCACTAAGGATGAGCATTTGAAATGCTGGTATTAATTAATAAATATGCTTTCAGAGTCAGTAGCTGAAACTACAAACATGAAAAAGATTAAGCTGTGCTTCTTTGTTATCCTAAACACAATTACTTGTATGTAACTTCCCAAATAGGAAACACATTTAATATAGCTAGATTAGATTCAAAATAATATATTTTGATAATAGAAAATGGCATGAAATAATTTATCATTTGTATTAATTAAGCTACCTTCAAGAAGGGCATGCAATGTCTCTGCTTAAAACTTTGGGGAAAAGGCATTATATATTAATACACAGTAATCTGCAATTGCTAAACTTTTAAAAAAATGTATTTTCATTGGTATGATGCTGAACTTGGGACCAAGGGGAGAGTGTTTCTGAACTGAGCCAAACTCCCTGCCAATGCCATCTGTCTGCAATTTCCCTGCCATTCATTTATCTCCTTTTTCTGTGTTCCCTAGTGTACTTTACTGAGACTATGGGGAAGACAAACTGGTGGCAAGGGAGGCTGGGAATAATGGAGACCCATTTTTAAGTTCCTGGTGTTCTTAATCACACACTGGAGATAATCTAAACATGCTTAGAAGTGTCTATATACGATCAGAAATATGGATTCCATTCATTCAACAACAACTAAATGTCCTAGGATTCCAAAAATATCTGAAGCATCTTCTTTGTTACTGGGAAGTGTTTATTCTGCTTTTGTCACAGAGTTGTCTCACCTCTGCCTTTTACAATGACATTTTAGGAAAAAAAAGGCAAAAATAGCAGTCTGCTTTTCTAAAGTTGCATTTTCTATATCAGGCTACCAACACATTCTACACTGGAATTTTATTTTTATGCTCCTTCACAAGAAAAAGAAGAAAGAAATTGCTTTTGATATGAAAATAATTTATTATGAATGGCTGAAGAAATTCTGGAAATTATCAAAGGAATGAAGAAACAGAAGAATAGAAGAATGTCCCATTTTTCATTTCATAATGATCTGCTCTATCTATCTGTCTGTCTATCTGTCTATCTGTCTATCTGTCTATCTGTCTAGCTATCTAGCTATCTAGTTATCTATCTATCTTTTCTTATGTTTTCACGGGTATTTATTTATATGTATGGTATTTAGGTTTCTTTGGGTATTTTCCCACATCTTAATTGTTGTGCTTTTAAAGTTATAGCAATATTTCGGCAGAATCTCATCTGCCATCCTCAGGCTTGTGTATTGGGTTTTTTCCTAATTGTGTGTGTCAGGCTTTAGCAGCCGTTTCTGTTTGAATTTGGCTTCATGATTTATTATTTGAATGATTTTTTTTCTTCATCCTGATTGGCTGGGAGTCTAGGTCTGTGTCTATTGCTTTTCAAGTTGCTGTGTTCTTGATTAGCTGGCAAAGTGTTTATGTATTGGGATTATTTTTTAGTGCAGCTTGGTTTCTTGTGAATGGCCAACAATTGTTTATTACAAACCTAGGTTTTATTTGGGTAGCTGGGGCATGTTTGAGTTGGAGATATTGGGGGGGGGGG
>BHFT01005960.1:0-49008 GCA_004320025.1 Laticauda laticaudata
TCGAACGGATGGCAAGCTTTTTTGTCCGTTTTACTTTCTCTTTGCATCCGTTGGTGCAGTGTGACACGGCCTTTACAGAGTTAGATTTTTCTCACGATTTCCCAGCTCTACTCCACAATGAATGATGAAATAACTTCTGTCCATGATAGAGTTAGAACAAAAGAGGCTCACTCTCTTTATTTGTGAGGACACGGTATTCCTAAATATGTTACAATGTTAAATAAGACGTATGTTCTATTCTCTGGTTCATAGCTACTTGCCCTAAATATTTAAAGCCTACTAGACACACACACACATTACATGTGATAAAGCTTTAACTCTCTTACTTAATTAAGAGGTGAAGCAGAAAAGGACATCAATATTTAACTTAACTGGGAAGGGAGAAAAGGGAAACGTAGCATCAATATTTTATTGAAATAACAGAATCTAACAATTTGGTCACTGATTACAAGCAGAGTGACTTATAAACACTCGGCAATTCATTAAAATGCAATAATGTGCTAAGAGCAAATTAAGGCTGCAGTAAAGTCTTGATTTAATGGACCATTAGCGGAAGGATGTCTTGTTTTCCCAAAGGTCCGTTAAATCCAAATTTATGTCATCTGTGTTAATTTACCTTATTTTTTCCTCACTTGCATCATGATTTCATGACACAGTTGGTACAAGTGGCATAAACAGTGCCATGTCCTTTACATGAGTTAAATGTTTTTAACATGAATATGCAAAAGAAGGTACATTAAGATAATTATCTGGGCTACTTTGGATATAACAGACTGAAATGATTCGTTTGGAAATGTAATTATCAGATACTTCTGAGGTCCATTAATTGGGGACTTTTACAGTCAAAGGTCCTCGGGTGATTATACAAGTAGTCCTTGATTTATAACAGTTTATTCAGTGATGGTCTGAAGTTACATGACCATTTTTCACACTTCCAACCACTATAATATCCCCATGGACACTTGATCAAAATTCAGAGGCTTGGCAACTGACTCATATTAATGACGGTTGCAGTGCTCTGGGTTCATGTGATTACGTTTAACAGATAACAGATAATCAGAGTTGGAAGGGTCCTTATAAGTCATCTAGTCCAACCCCTTGCCCAAGCAGGAGACCCTACACCATTTCTGACAAATGGCAGTCCAGTCTCTTCTTGAAAGTCTCAAGTGGATGATGCTCCCACAACTTCCGAGGGCAAACTGCTCCATTGGTTGACTATTCTCACTGCCAGAAAATTCCTCCTTATTTACAGGTTAAAATCTCTCCTTGATCAGTTTCCATCCTTTGCTTCTTGTCCTGCGCCCTCAGGTGCTTTGGAAATTAGTTTGTCCCCCTTCCTCTTTGTGGCAGCCCCTCAAATATTGGAAGACTGTTATGAATGTCTCCATGGAACTTCTCTTCACTAGTACAAGCCATACTCAGTTCCTGCAACCGTTTTTCACGTTTTAGTCTTCATTCCCCTAATCATCCTGGTTGCTCTTCTCTTGTACTTTTTTCTAGAGTCTCAACATCATTTTATAGTTGTAGTGACCAAAACTGGACGCAGTACCCTAGGTGTGGCTTTACTAAGGTTTTATAGAGTGTATAGTTACTTACCTCATTTGATCTTGATTGTATCCCTCTGTTAATGCAATTTAGGATTGCATTAGCTTTTTTGGCGGACTGCTTGCACACTGCTGGCTCATATTTAGCTGGTTGTCCACTAAGACTCCAAGATCCTCTTCACAGTTACTGCTATTAAGCCTGGTTTCACCCAGTCTATATGTATTACTTCGGGGGTTTTTGTCTAAGTATAGGATTTACTTTTCTCCACAATTGAATTTTATTTTGTTAGATTACGGTCGATTTGGATCTTGAGCCTATCTTCTTGAGTATTAGCTATTCCTGCCAGCTTAGTATCATCTGCAAATTTGGTATGTTCCCTTCTATTCCCTCATCTAATTGTAAATGAAGATATTGAAGAGTATGGGCCAAAGACGGTAACCTCGTGGCAGCACCCCGGTGCTTACTTCCCTCCATATAGACTTAGACCCATTAAAGACTACTGTTGAGTACGGTTTGTCAGCCAGTTGTGAGTCCATCAGCCAGTGGTGCTATCTATTCTAGTTTTTTCTTGCTTACTAAGAGTAGGTTATGGTCTACTTTGTCAAGTGCTTGCTAAAATCTAAATATATTCATGTCCACAGTATTTTGCTGGTTACTATTTTAGTCACTATGTTGAAGAATGAAATAAGATTGTTCTGCATAATCTGTTCTCAACAAACCCGTGCTGACCTGCTAGTTATTACTTTAGTTTCTAGATTTGGCAGCTCTTTTTTAATATATCTTTTCCAGTATCTTCCCTGGTATCGATGTTAGGGCTGATTGGTCTATAGTTTCCCGGGTCTGGGTTTCCTTTTTTAAAGAAGGGAACCACATTCAGCTCTTTTTCAGACTCTGGTAGTTCTCCTGGTGCTCCAGGATTTTTGAAAAGATATGGTGCAGTGGTTCTGAGATGACCTCTGCCAGCTCATTTTAAAACTCTGGGATGTAATTTTTTGCGTTTTGCGACCTTCTGAGAAGCAAAGTCAATGGGGAAACCAGATTCACTTAACAACCTATTACACCCTTAACAACTGCAGTGATTTGTTTAACAACTAGGCAAGAAAGGTCATAAAAATGGGGCAAAACTCACTTAACAAATGTTTAACGTCGCAGCAGAAATGTTGGGCTCAATTGTAAGTAGAGGACTACCTGTATTTATAGATTGCTGGTATCCTCTATGGTTTTAAGATTTTCTGGAGAAGGGTTTAATGCTGGAACAATGGTAGGAAAGGCAAGAAGAGGAAATCCAAGAGTCAGGAGGTTGGGATGAAAGGTTAAGGACAAATTCTCATAAAGAAAATTTATCTCATTAAGTGGGACCTAAAAGCTGACCTCAACTTGATGGCTCATAATCAATCAAGATGCAACATAAGACCAAAGAATTGATTATAGACTTCAGAAGATGCAAAGCAGAGCCTCTCCCATCATATATCAATGGAGACTGTGTGGAAAGAGTTCATAGTTTTAAATTTCTAGGAACTCATATTTCTGACAACCTTACTTGGTCAGTCCACACTATGGCCACTGCAAAGAAGGCCCAACATTTTCTGAGACTGCTGAAAAAGAGTGGTCTAAGTGAGAAGTTGCCGGTTACTTTTTACCATTCTACCATTGAGAGTATTTTGGCATACTGTGTAATGGTGTGGTATGCTGGATGCTCTGTAGTGGAGAAGAAGATGCTCCAGAGAGTTATAAACACAGCACAAAAAAATCATCGGTTGCTCTCTTTCTTCTTTGGAAGAGATTGTGAAGACCAGACTCCTCTCTAGAGCACTAAAAATCTCCACAGACCGTTCTCATCCTGGTCATTCATATTTCGAACTGTTACCATCAGGGAGACGCTACAGGTGTCTTAAAATGAGGACTAATAGACTGAGAAACACTTTCTTTTCCAAGGCAATAATTGACTTGAATCAAACAGTGCATTTGTGATTTAGTCCTATGTATATAGTGGCATTTTTAAACTATTTAGCTTACTAAATGTTTTAGATAGTTTTAGACTAGGTTTTTTTTGTTGTTGCTGTTGTTTGTTATTATTATTGTTGCTGTTGTTGTTATTTTAAATACTCTATAGTGTGATTGTGATGTGGTGTTTGGGGTTACTGTGCTGGAGTAGCTTTCAAATTTCATTGAATTCATGGAATGCAATGACAATAAAGGTATTCTCTCTCTAACTGCTTTCAATATTTGACAGAAGCAGCAGTAACCAGGTAAAAATACTTCCCATCCTTACTTCTCAAAAAGTCAGCACAGCTCATATTTTTTCTCAAAGTATTGTAAAAGTCTCCAGAAACACGAGAGGAGAAGGGAAGGAGGAAGAGGAGGAGGAGATGGAGGAGAAAGGGGGGACAGGGAGGAGAGGGGAGGGGAAGGGGGACAAATGAGTTGGAGGAGGAAGGGAGGAGGAAAAAGAGAAGGAGGGGAGAATTGGAGAGGGAGAATGGGAGAAGCGGGGAGAGGAGGAGAGGGGAGGAGAAGAGGAGGAGGAAAAGGAGGGGAAGGGGATAGGAAGGGAAGCAGTAGAGGGGGACAAGGGGAGAGGAGGAAGGGGAAGAGGAGGAGGAACAGGAGCTGGAAGTGATGTCTGGAATGTATGACCATTACAGGCAAGAAAGAAAGCTATTAGTCAATTGCCCAGGATCACACAAGCCACAAAACCCTATTTCTATGGGAATGCAACTGAACAGGTGCGCTTCCTGATGATGTCATCAAGCCAAATCAGAGCAAGGGAACGCAGCTATTCAAATGGAAGAATTCTTTGGCCAAGCAGAAGAGAGGAGCCCAGTCTTTCATTTTATTGCACCTCTCCATAGGTGTAATGTAGAGGAAACGTAAAATAGGGCCCGGGCTGTAAGCCTGTTTTCATTTATATTTTCAGGATAGAAAATTGTCAGGCAGCAGTTTCTCACGAGAGGATACCTCGTCTAATTACAGTTTTTAAAAGTAATGAAATGCAAAGAAGTTGACGGCATGCATAATCTTACCGCATTACAGAATGCAGGTGGACAAAAGATGGTGGAACACTGCAGAGACCCATCCCGACAGATGCATTTGGCACAGGGGCTCAGCTGCCATTCCTTCTTGTTCGGGATTATTTCTCCATCAAAAGCACAAGAGTCTAAAAGACATTAAAGATAGCCAAATTTGGTTCTATGTTTATTACATTACAAGCAGGTTATATTAGAAGACAGATAACAGATTGGATGCAGTGGTGGGATTCAAATGATTTAACAACCAGTTCTCTGCCCTAATGATTTCTTCCAATAATCAGTTCACCAAGCTGCTCAGAAAGTTAGCAACCGGTTCAACTGAACTGGTACGAACTGGCTGAATCCAACCATTGCTTGGAAGGGGCCTTGGAGGTCTTCTAGTCCAACCCCCTGCTCAAACAGGAGACCCTATACCATTACAGACAAATGACTGTCCAGTCTCTTCTTAAAGGCCTCCAGAGATGAGCAACTACAACTTCTGAAGGTCATTTCACTGGTTAATTGTCCTCACTGTTAGGAAGTTCCAGGTCGCTTGTCTCCTTGATTAATTTCCATCCATTGCTTCTTGTCCTGCCTTCTGGTGCTTTGGAGAATAGTTTGACTACCTCTTCTTTGTGGCAACCCCTCAAATATTGGATGACTGCCATCATATCTCTCATCGTCCTTCTTTTTTCAAGACTAGACTTACCAAATCATCCCCTAATCATCCCCAATCATTGTTGTTGTTCTTCTGTTTATTTTAGTTTATTTTATTGTCATTGCACCTCAATCAAACACCATCTTCAGTGCACATCATGATCATGAAAATAAACACAAACACACATCCTTCACACTCCACACAATGAACCGAAAATCTGACACAACGTCAACACTGCATTATACAGCAGGATTCAAAAGAGCTACTGCCCTGGGATAGAAGCTGTTTTTCAGCCTATTTGTCCTTGTTTTTATTATCCTGTACTGTCTGCCAGATGGTAATAATTCAAAAAAAGGATTCCCAGGATGAGGTGGATCTTTGAGAATGTTTTGAACTTTCTTAAGGTAGCGGGAGCTATAAAGCTCTTCCAAAGAGGGGAGAAGGCAACCCATGGTCTTCTGGGCAATGAATTAAAACCCTCTGGAGAGCTTTCCTATCTGCCCCTGTGCAATTGGAAAACCATATAGAAGTGCAGTAAATTAAGATACTCTCTCTGGTGCAGCGGTAGAAGGTCACCAGCAGTTTTTCATCCAGTTGTTGTTTTCTGAGTAGTCTCAGGTAGTATAATCTCTGCTGGGCCCTTCTGACCAGGGCTGCAATGTGAACACCCCATGTCAGGTCCTCTTTTATGGTAACACCCAGAAACTTAAAACTGGCCACTTGCTCCACTTGGTCTCCATTGATAAGCAAGGGCTGGAAGTCCGATCTATTCCTTCCATAGTCCACTATAAGCTCCTTGGTTTTATTGGTGTTGAGGACCATGTTATTGTTTCCAAACCACAAAAGCAACCGGTCTACTGCATCTCGGTAGGCAGATTCATCCCCCACGGAGATGAGTCCCCCCCATTGTTGTATCATCTGCAAATTTAGCAATAGTATTACTAGCATGAGTGGGAATGCAATCATGCACATAAAGAGTGTAGAGTAAGGGGCTCAACACGCAACTCTGCTCTCTTTCCAGAGTCCCTACATCTTTTTTATGATATCGTAACCAAAATTGGATGCAATATTCTCAGTGTCATCTTACCAAGGCTTTATAAAGGCAGTACTGATACTTCACATGTCAAGCATTTCAACAATATTTCTGCAGTTCTTCTCAGAAAAGAACTGGGCGTAAAGAACTGCAGCGTAAAATGCTGTAACTTAAGCACTTGTATGCAACATCGTTATGCAAGAATCAAAGGTTGGAGCTTGCATCATCAAACAATGATGCATATTTCATCACTTTGGAAGAACCACATTTAGGAACAGATGTCCATGCTTTTCTGCCAAAATCGCAGTAGTAAATATAACACAAAGGAGTACCGGTTTTGCCCACAATTTTGAGGGATAGTTGGTTTCTATCACATTCAGACACTTGGCAACTGACTGCTGTTTATGAAAGTTGTGATCCGGGGTCGTGTGATCGCCTTTTCCAACCTTCTGTCTGAAGGATTGTCTGGAACGCTACACATCCTGTTCACGACCTATTTTCCTTGTTACCTTCTGGGACGCGGCTTCGCGATATCTGAAGCAGAACATCCAGATTCAATCACAGTTTTGTTCCATATAGCATCAACCTTGGAAATGCACAAGTTTCTTTTTTCTGCTCTAGACAATGGACAGTGTCCAAAATGGACAATGATTAATAATATATGCATATATATGTTTGGGTGTAGATATATGTACCGTGTTTTCCCCAAAATAAGACCCTGTCTTATATATATTTTTTGC
This sequence comes from Laticauda laticaudata, assembly GCA_004320025.1. Taxonomy (NCBI): domain Eukaryota; kingdom Metazoa; phylum Chordata; class Lepidosauria; order Squamata; family Elapidae; genus Laticauda; species Laticauda laticaudata. Next base: position 6,985 of record BHFT01005960.1, read on the forward strand.
CACCAAAAAAGCCACCAGGTCTTATTTTCGGGGGATGTCATCGACTAACTACCCTCACTTGTGCGCATCGTCCCCAGCCTCCTTCTCACTGTCAGAGGCCTTCAAGAACTTCTTCTTCTGCAGCCGGCAAGGCTTTCCTGAAGGCCTCTGCAGCCAGTAACAGAGCTCTGGATCGATCTGGAGCTTTGTTATCAGCTACAGAGGCCTTCAGGAAAGCCTTGCCAGCCTTACTGGTGGCAGAAGAAATGGGCCAGTAAGGCAGGTGTCAGGTGTGTGAGGCCTGGCTACAACTGTCCAAAGGTAAGTAGTAGGGCAGCTCCACCACCCTCCAATCCCCCACCCTAGCTTTTTACCCATCCACTCTGGAGTGGGTGGGATCTTAATTAGGGCTTATTTTGGGGGGCAGGGCTTATATTGGGCCCACGTATAAAAATCAAGCTAGGACTTACTTTCAGGGTAGATTGTATTTTTGGGGAAACAGGGTATATGCATTTGTATGTGTATATGTAGTATCTGTATTTGTGTGTTATGTATGTATAGGGGTAGATATATACTTTCTTTTGAGACCAGACAACAGAATTTCATTTTTAATGTGGGCAAGTCTGCCCTCAGTAAAAATGTCAATAAATCTTATCAACTTCTCTTCTCTTCTCATCTTATCTCCTATTGTCTTATTTCCCATTTCATCTCATCTTACCTTATTTCAAAGGTGAAGCCAGATTCACTTAACACCTGTATTGCCGGTATTAATTTAACGCCTGCAGTGATTCACTTAACAATTGTGGCAAGAGAGGCCGTAAAATGGGACAAAATCCAAAAAACAGATGCCTCACTTAACAACAGAAATTTTGGGCTCAATTGTGGTCATTAAGTCAAGAACTAGTTTTGTCCCACTTTCACGATTTTTCTTGCCACAGTTAAGCGAATCAAAGCTCCCACTGATTTTGTTTGGCAGAAGGCCACAGGAGCCCAGGACTCCATCATGAATATAAATCAGTTGCCAAGCTTCTGAATGTTGAGTACATGCCCATGATGAAGGTGCAACAGTCATAACTTTGAATGGTCACTAAACCAACAGTTCTAAATTGAGGACTACCTGCATATGCTTATATCAAATATCTAACAGGTTAGAATTTGCAATGCCTGAGCTAGCAACACTGCTAAGCTTTCCAGGCGACAATGCATGAGAAGGAGTGGCAGATCCTGAAAGCGGAGTTAAAAGAGGAAGCAGTCTAGAATCCCTACATAGCCACAAGCAAATTAAGTCGAACCTTCCTTGAGTTCAGTTGACCCTTATCTAACTCCAAATAGGTGCTAACAGCTAGTTGAAAAAAATCCCTGTGCATAGGCAATAAATAGCAATAAATCAGTTTAACTGGACCTTGAGTTGTGGACTTTCAGGTCTTTCAGAAATGACAACTAAAACAGTTTCTCACCTCTTCTGCTTACACACTTGGGACAGCATTCTCCTGGACCAATATATTCCACTTCATCGTCCTCGCAAAAAAGAGCAGAGCAGCGTTTGGGGGCACAAGTAACCCTTCCGTTAGCACAAGAGCAAGTCCTGCATCCCAAACCAGCCCATTCAGCATTAGGCTTCGAAGAAAGACCAGAAGAAAAAGAAATGAGCAGGAAAAGTACAGGAAAAAGAGTCACATATGTTTTACATGACAGCTGCCTTCTAAGAAAACCACATCCCACATTTGTAATGCTCACATTTGCTAGAAAATGGAAAAGTTATGGAGAGAGAGAGAGAGAGAGAGAGAGAGAGAGAGAGAGAGAGAGAGAGAGAGAGAGAGAGAGNAGAAGAGATAGATAGATAGATAGATAGATAGATAGATAGATAGATAGATAGATAGATAGATAGATAGATAGATAGATAAAGATATCGATAGATCGATAGATCAATAGATGATAGATCGATAGATCCGATAGATCGATAGACAGACAGACAGATAGATAGAAAGACAAATAGATAGATGGATGGATGGATGGGTGGGTGGGTGGATGGATGGATGAACGGACAGACAGATCCACAACTTTCACATTGTATAATTCTCGTTATGAAATAATGTAAGTTCCCATCTGGGCCACAACGGATTAAAGAAAATACAGTACTTACTTCTCTGAGTTGTCCTCTGTACTCACAAAACCCTTCCGTTCCTTTAGCACACTCAGGGCAGCAAGCATTGGGCGATATTTGAAGTATTTCCTCCTGAACAGATAAATATTATGCAAATGCCACTCACGTTCTTTCGACCAGCATTTCTTTGCATTTGTATTGCTATTAATTTTCTTTTTAAAAAAGACTGATCTTACTGCCCTTCGAAACGGACTCTCCTGGGATCCCTTGCCACCCGCTGAAACTTCAACAAGTTCAGTTTTTTTAAAAAAGCAGAACAATTAAAAATGCACCATGTCAAGTCAGAAATGCCAAAAGGGAGGCAGCCAAATGCTTCTCTGGAAGCTCAAATATTCAGATTGGAAGGTGGCAAAAGGCCTGAAAGAATAAACCATGATTTTTTTCTGGCAACAGAAAAACAATGAAGAAAGCACCTTATTTTTACTGGAGGCTATTATCGTAGGAATATACAGTATAAAGAAGGAGTTTCTTCCTACAGATCTTAAGTTACAGCACCCAGATCCTCTACAACAAGGGTCGCTAACTCCCAGTTGGTGGACCGGCACTGATCTGTGCCATGCCAAAAACAGGGACACGCAAACAAGCGAAGCCCCATTCGTGGGATGCAGGCAGCATGTGAAACCATGCCCTTCCAGGCCCCGAAAAACCTCTCTCCGTGGAACCAGTCCCTGGTTCCCCAAAAGTTTGGGGACCACTGCCCTATAAATCTGGAAAGTGGAAAGGAATCTCATATCATAGCCAGACAGTGTACCTACCATGCTGGTTAATTCATACTGAACAGCTTTACCTGGCACCTACATCAGAGGAACATTGTTTCATGGTACTGATTATGCCACAGTATCAGTTTGGTACTGATTGTATCAAAGACATTGGGGAAACATCGGGGAACCATTTGATACGACCTATCCATCACAACTCTCTGACTCTTAGCCCATTAATTCCTGTGCCTACATCAGAGGAACATTGTTTCATGGTACTGATTATATCTCTGTATCAGTTTGGTACTGATTCTATCAAGGACAAGCAACATCATGCCCTCTGATAACATTTGGACCATATTTCCGATAAAATGCTCTAAGTATGTTGTGTCTGGATGATCCAAGACATCTGGAAAAAAGGACCCCAGGCATGTTGAAGTCTACAACGATGACCTCAAAGGAGACCCCAGCTTGTTGACCAACTGATCAAGACCTCTCTAGAGCAGGGGTCTCCAAACTTAGCATGTCCAGCTGGGGAATCGTGGGAGTTGAAGTCCCCAAGCCTTAACTTTATCATTTTTATTTCATGATATAAAATACAAAGAAGAAAATAGGAAATTAAGGAAGGGAAAGGGAATGGGGGAAAGAGGGTATAAGATACAAGAGGGAAAAGAAACAGAAAGAAAAGGGGGCACTGACTTCCAACTTGTCCCTAAGTCACCAAGCTTGGAGACCTCTTCCGCCCTAGAGTTTCAATCTAGGATTTTTTATATACTTGGGGACTGAACCTCCAACCTTCCTCATTCCAAGCAGAAGCTTTTCTCCTGAGCTTCATGAGAGCAACTAAGCAACTCAGCCTCGGGGCCTCCCAACTCATCCATATCCCACGTGGATGTCCCCAGCTTGTCTTCTCTTACCTTCTCAAAGTTGCAGCGAGGGTCTCTGCACGCCACAGCTTCACACAGGACAACATCACCATGGCAACCACACTCTTGGCACGAGTCCGGCTTCCAAACAGTGTTGTTCTGCAAACAAACCATAATCCCTGGATTAAAATTCTATTTAAAAAAAGAAAAGAAAGAAAGAGTTCACATGGCATGCAATTACGGGACACCAGGAAAAAGGTTCTGATGATTTTAAAAGGGTTTTGTGTTACTGAGGTGGACTTGGCAACTGGGATTTGTCTACTCCATGCTGATTAATACCCATGGCTGTAATAAGTCCAAAGCTATTCATGTCATACTTTCAAAACATGTAATCAAAAGACTCAGGTCTGCAACGAAAAGCAATCAATTTGAGCTGCAAAGTAATTGATCCACCTAAACTCAGGAGCTACAATCTGATTAGAGCTTCTCTTCCATAGAGTTCAGGTTTCTATAAACAGATTCAGGTTGGGAATTTAATGACTTCCAAAGGAGCATCTGATGCTTCCATTCATATTAAAATTAATGTCCTGGAAAAATTACCTGGGGTGTTGAACAGCTTCTGTGTTATGTTCTGTGATATGCAAAGAGGTTAAAAGGATTAAGAGTTTGCTGGAGGTAAGAAGAGGAGTGGTACACAAGAAGAAAAGATCCTGGCATGCAGTCAACTCAGGTATACAATAGATGTCAGATCTATTTCTTATTGTCTGTAATTGATAGCAATAGCGCTGAGACCAAGGGTCTTCAAACTGGGCAAGTATAAAACTTGTGGACTTCAACCCCCAGAACTAACATGACTGGAGGAGGAATTCTGAGAGTTAAAGTCCACAAGTCTTAAAGCTGTCAAGTTTGAAGAACCCTGCTCTAAATTAATATTCTCCCTTGTTATCAAATGTGTGGCCCGAAATTGAGGCAATGAGCTTTTTACGAACACATTGGCCCATCAACATTCCTGTTGAAGTTGCCATATCCTTTTGAACTAAAATTGCTCATATAAGTTGCTGGTAGAATTAGGCTAAATCTTGAATGATCCAGGCTATTTATACCTTGTACCGAAGATGACTAATATTTAAGGTGGTCGTTCCATTTTCAAAAAGCAACTGGCCTTTGATTTTTCTTTGAAGACGTTTCGCTTTTCACCGAAGAAGCTTCTTCAGTTGCAAGCTGAAGAAGCTTCTTGGATGAGAAGCAAAACGTCTTCAAGGAAAAAACCAAAGAAATCCCAGTTTCCTTTTGAAAATAGTTGGGACAACTATGACATGGATGATTGAGAATCTCCACAGACATTTAAGGTATATCATAATGTGTATCCTAACATACAACCACTAATAAATTTGAGAAGTATTGAGGAGTGAGTGTGCCAATTGCTTCTCCTAAGCACACTTTCCTCCCCATTTCTCCTCTCATACCTATGGCTTTCTGAATGTCTAAGTATATGAATGTCTGTGCAAAACCACTTGGTATTCAACCGGGGAATTGTGAATGAATGCTAATCTGCAACAGAGAAACAGCAGATGGACAAGATTTCAGCTCAAATTTTCTCTACTCTAAACAGCTCTTCCTACTTAGACCTTATTGAAGCTGGCCATAGTTGTTCCGAGAGCTACTTCATATCTTCGATAAAAACTACCTGTTCCTCCCTTCCCTGTACATCTTAAGTGCATAGTTTGAGGAGAGAGGGAGGGAGGGAGGGAGGAAGGAAGGAAAAGGGAAAAGAAGGAAGGAGGGAAGAAAAAAGAAGAGAGGGAGGGAAAGAAGGAGGGAGGGAGGGAGGAAAAGAGAAAAGAAGCAAGCAAGGAAGGAGGGAGGGAGACAGAGAAGAAGGGAGGGAAGAAGGAAGGGGGAAAAGAAGAAGGAAGGAGGGAGTGAGAAAGGGAGAGAGAGAGAATTGCTTTGGTGGAAGCTAATGTTTATTTTTTAGAGAAGTGGGAATTGACACCAATAGAAGAGAATAACTGTAGCTCAGCTGAACTGTGGCATCCTTGGTGCTCTCTCAGTTTGGTTGCGGACATTTCTTGCAGACATTTCACTACACAACTAGGTAACGTCGTCAGGGCATCAGTATGAAAAGTCTTCAAGAAAAACAACCAAGCACAGAGAACATCAAGGACTCCAAAGTAGAAGCTGGTCATTTTCCCATCCCATTCCATCTCTTCCAAAATGCTGAGGAAAGAACTCCAATATCTGTGGGAATTACAAGCTGGGAATGACAGGTATGTTAATCTTACTCATACTCGCGCTATGATGGCACATCTTTTGGCTTGGTGTCAAAAATTCAAAAAATGCTTAACATGACTCTGCTGGTGCATCATGTCCTCCCACCCCGCTGAACAAAAGAGGAACAATTCTTTACACATTTATTTAAAGTCCAACTTTAGGTAGAGCTATGTATTATATAAAGAAATTATAAAAATAGTATTTAGAATTTATATAACGCTTCACAGTGCTTTGCAGCCTTCTCTAAGCAGTTTTATAGAGTCAATATATTGCCCCCAACAATCTGGACTTTGGAAGGATGGAAGGTTGAATCAACCTTGAGCCGGTCAAAATCGAGCTCCAGGCTGTAGGCAGAGTTTGCCTGCAATACTTCATTCTAATCAACTGTGCTACCGGACGTTTCCTCTTATGAACTTGGACGTTTCCTCTTGTGAACTTCCAGTAGGAAAGTGTGCAAGAGCACACCCTATTCTTGTGAAACCTCCTTATACAGGTAGTGTCAGCCTTGAAGCCATTTGGAGCATCTTCAAGGCTGCCACAGCAAGACCAGTTGAAGCTGTGGGAATGGGAGGTGGGAGGTAGAGATAGCTGGGGGATGTGTAGCCAAAATAAAATTCTTTTTCCTGGGAATCAAGGACGTTCTCACCAGGTGCTAAGGAGGTGAGGACTGAAGTCAACAGGAGTTGGGACTGCGACCTGATTGGACCATGTGACGGATGGGTAGCCTGGGGGCAAGAACTTTGGGGTTTGATTTAGGTGGGGAAAACCTCTGGTCCTTTTCACCAGACGTGCCAATATGACATGCCCAATAAAGTCATACTTTAAGAAAACTCCAGGCCTCAGAGTTTTGATTGTGTTGGGTAAGTTACTTGGTGTTGTGGTTCGCCAGCAGCCTGCGGAGACAGCAGCAGAATCAGATAGTGGGGAAGAACAGGGACCAGTCCAGGAGCCTGTGGAGGACTTGGATGAGGGTCCTACATCTGATACAGAGATGGGACCAGGACCATCTGGGAATTATGTGCTGACTCTGGAGCCTCCAAATTCTAACAGCAGCGAGGCAGAGGAACAAGGGGAGCCTGTTCCCAGTGTGCTTGTGCACAGAGCTGCCAGAAGGCAAGAGCAGCTAGGACAAAAGGGGCGACTCGGGAGTAAGGCTTGGAGATGATTGCCCCTCCCATAAGGTATAAAGAAAGTGCAAAGGTAGGAAAACCTTTGCAGAAGCAAAGTCATTTGCTCTGTTCGGATTCAAGCTTGAAGCTCTGTGTGGACTTTGAACTTCAGTTGGCTTTTTACACTTAATTCAGCCCTTTAGTTTCTGGCAGCCATTCAAAGGAGAGAAAGGTGGGTGCTTATCTCAAGGGACTGTTTGGGACTCATTACAGGCTGGGAATGAACTTAATTCCCAGTGTTGAAATAAAACAAGAGTTGTTTGGACTAAGCATTTGCTTAATTACGGTCTCAGGAAGCCTTGGTCAGAACACTTGGAACCCTGACAAGTAGTCTCAACATACAGCCACAACTGAGCTCAAATGATGTTGATGTTGCTCAGTGAGAAATTTGTTACACAGGTTTTGCCCCATTTTACAACTTTTCTTGCCACATTTGTTAAGCTAATCCCTACAATGAGTAACATGGTTGTTTAGTGAATCTAGTTTTGACCTTTGATTTGGCTACTCAGAAGGTCACAAAAAGGTGGCCGCATGACCCCGGGACACTGTCAACTGTCATACAAGTTAATCCATTGTCAAGCCTCTGAATATAAATTATGGGGATGCTGCAAGGGTCGTAAGTGTGAAAAATGGTCATAAGTCGCTTTTTTTCCCATGCTGTTATAACTTCAAATGGTCACTAAGCAAACTGTTGTAAGTCGAGGATTACCTGTATCCGAAAATCGTGCAAGAATGGGGCGTTCTTACGAGAATAGCTGTTGCCGTATCTTGATGAAAACAAGGACACCACCCAAAACATTGTGGCGTGTCACCTTTGACCCTAGCGTCACAGATTCCTACACATCCCTTCCCCTAGAGGTTGGCATTCTGCTTGGCAATATGCCAATAATCCCTCTCACATTGAGGGGAGGCTATTAGATGGCATTATATGCTCTAGTCCAACTCCATGACCGTCATAACTTTGGGGTATATCAATATGCAGCTTTTAAAACCGGGTCATCGCTTTCTGGCAGAGAACATCTCGTCCACCCGTATGAACCTGCAGGGAATCTTAAACTTAAATACAGCCAGAGAACCACATAAATTTACAGCCCTGGAGTTCAAGACATAAATGTTCCTGGGGAGAGGTTTCATATAGTTTTTTTTAAAAAAAAACTCCAATAACATAACTAGCCTTCGGTATGGATGGAGTAGCTGCACTAACAGAGGATAAGCTGAGAAAAACTGTCTCGCTGGGTCTGATTTATTACTCTGTTGCAAAATCAATTCAGGCCAAGTTATATGTGTGTCAGGCTAACTCCCGTGCTGCGTTTAATCTGATTTCTGAGTTTTAAACAAAAGAGGAGGAGAGAATGACGAAGGAAACACAAAAGCTGTGGGACACTATGGAAGGTTTGGGGCCTTGCATATCTACCCTCCCCATTAGAAGACTGGTGTTAATATATTCAGACTGGTATAGAAGACTGGTGTTAATATATTCATTATATAATATATTATTATATAATAATATATCCTAATTTTGGCTGCTGATGTCACTCCTGTTCTTGCTTATCCCAGCGATGAAGAAAACCTAGAACAAGGAATGAAAGATAGTCCTCTACTTATGACTGGTCACCTAGGTACCATTTAATGTTACGACTGACACCACCACCCTGCAGTCATATAAACGCATTTTGCATCCTCAGCTATTGGTCTGCATCCAATGGTGTGATTTAAATAATTTAACAACTGGTTCGCCCAGGGTAAGGTTGGCTGTCGTGGGTGGCGCGGCCCATCCCCATCCTCCAGCTCTGCTGCACATACGGGATAAGCTTCCCACGAAGACCAACCTGACCCTGGGTGAACCGGTTGCTAAATTACACCCCTTGCCTGTTATCAAAGTGGATCCTGGGCGCTGCACTGCAATGGAAAAATGGGCGAGCAGCCGGCACGAGGGAAGGAAAGAGGAGGAGCAGGGAGAAGAAAGAGGGGAAACAGCCTTCTCCTTCCCTTGTACCAGCTGCTGCATTGCCCATTTCTCTATTGCAGTGGAACACAGCACCCAGATCCACTTTGATAAGGGAGTGGGGCAATTTAACGACCAGCTTATTCAAACCGGTGTGAACCGGCTGAATCCCGCCACTGCTCGCATCCCACAGTCATGTGATCACGATCGGCAACTTTTTTGCTGGGAAAAATGAATTTAACTCTGGTTTCCACCCAAAAAAAATCCCCGTCTCACAGCAAACAACGGGTTTGCTTAACGACTGCTGTGTTTGTTTTATGACCTCCACAAAAAAGTCATAGTATCAATCATCTGATGATTTGCTTTATAGCTGTCACAATTTACAACCAATATTGCTGGCTCCATTACAGTCGTAAATTCAGGGTGACTTAGAGAGAAAAAAAAGATAATATCCACTCTGAATGTGTGACTCTGCATCTCACAGGCTGGGTAGGTTGTGAAGGGAAAATCCACTTCAAACAGAACAGAGGTGAGGAATTATAGCTCCATTATGACTTGTGGACTTCAACATTGTGGGGGTTGAAGTCCACAAGTCATGAAGGGGCCATGGATCTTGGATCAGCACCAGCGGCTGACTTCTGGCAGGCCACACAATATCTATTAGTAATTTAAAAGTAAAGAGGCAGGCAATTCAAAAAAACTTCAATAGGCTTAAGCAGTGAGATGAAAAGAAAATTACAAGGTGGAATTTCAGCAGAGGAATGCCAGGTTCAACATCCGGATGGGAAAAAAGAAAGGCAAAAGTACAGGAAATGGGAGGACCAGCTTGGCAGCTAATGGGTATTTTAATAGACCACAAGTCAAACCGGAGCCAACTTTCAGCCCCCTTATGGGGTAGACTGGGTGTCTCCAAGCTCATCAACTTTAAGACTTGTGGATTTCACCTCAGAGTCAACTGTCAGCCTGTGAGTCTAACTGTCAAAATAAAGCCAATTATTAGCATCATGAGGTAGACTAGGGGGTCTCCAAACTGGACAATTTTAAGTCTTGTGGACTTCACCTCAGAGTCAACTGTCAGCCTATGAGTCAAACAGTCAAATCAGAGCCAACTATCAGTCTTATGAGGTAGACCAGGGATCTCCAAACTTGACAACTTTAAGACTTGTGGACTTCACCTCAAAGCCAACCGTCAGCCTTATGAGTCAAACAGTCAAATCAGAACCAATTATCAGCCTTATTAGGTAGACCAGGGATCTCCAAACTTGACAACTTTAAGACCTGTAGACCTCAACTCCCAGAATCAAACTGGGTCTGACTGTTATGAGGCAGACCAGGAGGTCTCCAAATTTGACAAGACTTCTGGATTTCAAATCCCAGAATTCACATGACCTCAAGGCACTATAACCATCATAAATATGAGTCATTTGGATTTTGATTGCATGACCACGGGGATGCTGCCATAGTGGTTAAGTGTGAAAAAATGGTCATAAGTCACTTTTTCAAGGCCATTGTAACTTTGAACGGTCACTCAATGAATGGTTGTAAGTCAAGGACTGCCTGTATATGAGCTTTCAGCCAAGAGAAGAGGCTGTCATAAATGATGTGTTGACTTCTCCTTTGCTGGACATCTGGGTGGTTGGCTGTCAGAAATGCCTTAGATCAGGGGTGTCAAACAAGGCCCCGGGCCGAGATCCGGCCCACAAGGCTGCCCTGGAAACAGTGAAGGACCGGCCCACAGTGCCTTTGCCAGCAAAAATGTAACTCAGGAAGGCCATGTGCAGCCCCTCCAAAGATCTGTTTTCGCTGGCAGAGGGTTGCAGGAGGCTGTCCCAGCTGAAAACAAAGCTCAGGAGCCTATTTTCACTGAGAATGCTCAGGCCACCATAGGCTCCCCCCAACATGAGTGATGTCGAGCTGACCTCCCTGCCCCTCCCAAGGTCAAACAGAACCCTGATGCAGGCCTCAATGAAATCAAGTTTGACATCCCTGTCTTAGATCTTGCAATGGGCAGAAGCTTGGACGAGATAACTTCTAAGATCCATTCCAACCAGGGGTGGAATTCTACTGGTTCAAATCGGTTCGGGGGAACCCCTTGCTCTGAAGATCAGCTGGCAATGAACTGGCTTGCTGCAACAAGCATGTGGGCCTGCACGCCCACCCCTGCTCTTTCCTGTGCTTTATTTCCTTTTGTTAGAGCACAGCTCATTCGTGCAGCGGAGCAGTTTGCGGCGGCTCAGCTGTTTTATTCACAGGGACTGCAGTAGAAGGTAAGTATTAGAGCTTTTAAAAAATGCGGAGCGTACGATCACCGAACCAGTTGTTATATCAGTGGAATCCCACCCCTGATTCCAACTCTGTGATTCTATGATTCTACAGATGATTGGAATCTTGCAAAAGATGCCAGATCTTGCCAGATGCTTACATCTCTAAGCAAGACTGCATGCTGAGTTACTCGAATGCAGATTGCTGAACCCTTCTCACTTTGTAAATCTACTCCCCACAAATAGAAATTTGAGGGTACAAAGAGAGGAAAAGGAAAAAGGGAACCTGCAAGATTGACGTCAGCTCGGGAAAGCAAATATTAGCTTTCTGGATTGCAATGGGTTTAAAACTAAGACCAAATGCAATAAGGAATCAGGAAAAATAAATGATCCAGGCACGTGCTTGGCCTGGGACAAGACCAAAATGCAGTAATGCTTTTGCAAGCCGCAGGCTGCTCTTCAATCACATTTTAGCACTCTCTAGAGTCTCCCAAAATTGTGCTGGAAAAACACTGAATATTGGCCATGCGATTTGGGGTTTTTTTAAAAATGAAAATGGTTGCATTAAGCTTCTGCTAGGCTTAGCACACCTATTTTGGATTATGTCTCCCAAATGGTCCAATAATCATCTAAAAGAGTAAAAAGCTTTTGCTTTCCCTTCTCCTCGGTGACCTCTTCCTACCAATAAGCTCAAACAAGCTTGTTCCCAAGTAAAGGTAGGCAAATGAGATTCAGGGAATTAAAACGTGGAAGGAGACTCTCTGTGGCCAACTCACCATGGTCAACTTTCCATGGCCATGTCGACTCACCATGGGACAATTTAACAATCCAATTTAATTATTTAAAATAATTTATCAAAGTTATTTTAATTTTGGTCTTTCGCATTTCATTTTGTCCTTCCTTTTTCATCCTTTCTTAAAATGCTTCTGATTCATCATTTCTTTGATATTAGCATAACTCTTGTCCTGCAACGAGTTAGCCGTGGTGAATTGTCCCGCGGCAAGTTGGTCGCGGCAAGTTGGCTATGGTGAAGTGGTATATACAGACCTTTAAAATGACAAGCACAACAATGACAGTGGTAGATTTGGTAAGAGATCTTATGAAGAATGGCTGTAGGAACTGGATTTGTTCAGCCTAAATGACATGCCTCTGTCAGAGTCTGGATCCATGGAGGAAGACAAACAGCCGTCAGAGCGGGAGAGTGGCTCCGTTGGCTGTGGAAGAAACTGGGGAAGGGCAAAGTCACGCTAGGCAAAGCAGGGGAGAGGAAGAACAAGAGAGGGGCGGTTCAGAGGAAGACCAAGACCCACCCTCTCTTTATCCTAGGGCACGCAGGGAAGAATGAAGAGAGCAAGGTGGGTTGCGTGGCTTACAAGGGAGGAAAGGGCCCTGATTCCCTTCACAAGGCACACCTGGGGAGGGAGTTTAAAGGAGAGGTAGTTGGGAGGGGCATTAGTCGGGAACAAATGTTGAGTTTATCTAATGTTGGTTGCTGTTATCTCAGTACCTGGCATCCTCCCAACTGGTTTGATTTACTACCATGTTACTTTACTTCTAGAACTCCTTATCTTGCCCTTCCAGATTTATTACCTTATCTTGCTTTGTTGGATTTATAGTTTAAAGTTTTCTGTTTATACTGTTTTGGATTGGAATATCTTTCAGTGGTGTTCTTGCCTTTATTTAGTAACAAGAGAGCTCAGAAAACATGAAGGAATGCTCTGCTTTTCATTGTCCAAGTGATGACTCATCCTTCCACACCTAAAGTGGTAAAAGAGGAATGAGAAGAAGGTGGGGGGGAAAGGGAGGGGAGAAGGAAGGGGGAGGAGGAGGGAGGGGAGAGAGGAGACAAAGAAGGAAGGAAGGAAGGAAGGAAGGAAGGAAGGAAGGAAGGAAGGAAGGAAGGAAGGAAGGAAGGAGGGGGAGGAGAGGAAATGGAGGAGGGAGGGGAGAGAGGCGAAGGAAGGAAGGGGGAGGGGAAGGAGAAGATAAAGAAGAAGAGGAGGAGGAGGAAGAGAAGAAGAAGAAGAAGAAGAAGAAGAAGAAGAAGAAGAAGAAGAAGAAGAAGAAGAAGAAGAAGAAGAAATCTCCAACAGTCCCTGCTTTTCCCCGCTACTATTAAATCACAAGAGGAATTTCAGAAGGGAATGTCTGCCTTGGAATCTTTCCGGGAGCAGATCTTTTGGCACCATTCAGAGGATCTCCTTAAGAAACTGCTGGAGAACTTCTCTGCCTTGGAAGAAATCCAAAGAAACTGCCTACCCGCCCACCAAACCAGGAGAGCATTCCGAAAAACCAGGGGTCCTAGCAATCCTGTGTCTTTTGAGAGGGGCAGAGACTAGAATGATAAAGATGGCTTCTTTATACAAAGAGAGCATGACTCATTCCTTCGGACCCACAAGGCACGCAACAGCTGTTTCAGTCTCCAATTTATCTCCAGTTTATTTAGGAGTGCATTCACCCAATGCATAACGTGTAACAAGAGACAACATCTTGAGAAATGCATGGAAATGAATGTAGGACATCTGTTTCGTGGTGTCTCTTTCTTTATTCATTGGCACAGTGAACAAGGATTTGGGCAGACTCTGGGTGACCATGGAGGGCCAGAGGACTTGGCCTTGCTGTGGTCCAGGAGGTTGTGACAGGTTGGGCATAGTTTATCGACTGAACAACAACAACAACAAATTTCATGCTGCAGTCTAAAACAATCACAACTTTCATGATATAGTCCAAAAAGCATTGGGGGAAAGAAAATAATTAATGCAAATGAAGAATTTCTCTTCTGAAGCACGAGACCGTGTTTATGAATATGGGGTTATGTAGCTCGCAGACGACAGATCCGTATGCAACAGATGCTTTTCAGCTGCTGAAAGAAACTGGAGTGTTTGTTTGTCGTAGCGGAAAACAGTTAATGTTGCAGCAAGAATTACTCTGGCAAAGACTAAATCCTGGTGATTGCATCGTGAAATAGATCAGCAATCATGTTCCTCAACTGGCCTTTGGGGCAGTACTTGTTATCAATTTGAAAAAAGGAAGCTTAAATCTAAAACCCGCCGGTGCCACTCAAAGATGGTCAGTCAAATCAAAATGAACTGAAATAGTCCTTGACTTACGGCCACAAGTGAGCCTGAAATTTCTGTTGCTGAGCGAGACGGTTGTTCAGTGAATTTTGGCCCACTTTACAACCTTTCTTGCCACAGTGGTTAAGTGAATCCCTGCAGTTGTTAAATTAGTAACAGCGTTGTAAAATGAATCTGGCTTCCTCATTGACTTTGCTTGCCAGAAGGCTGCAAAGGAGGAATCACATGACTTCGGAACATTGCAACCGTCGTAAGTATGAGTCAATTGAGTGGTGCGATGGCCTAGAGGTGGCGCTCTCTCACCTCCCAATCAGGAGGCTGTGAGTTCGATCCTAGGTAGAGGCAGATATTTCTCTCTCTGGGCACAATGAGAATATACACATGCTGAACAAAACTCTGCCCTGGTGATGGGAAGGGCATCTGGCGAGTAAACACTCAGCTTCATTCAGCTGCCCAGGCTTCACCCCACAAGGGATTATGGGGTCAAATGCTGCACCAGTCATGAGCATGAAAAGGGCCGGAAGTCACTTTTTTTAGTGCTGTCGCCACCTTGAACAGTCACTAAATGAATGGTCATTAAGTCGAGGACCACCTCTACAACAGTGGTTCCGTAAATGTCACAGGCTTGCACCCACAATGCTTTCATCTCTCTTACTTAGCAGCTCAAAGTGACAACTGCGCTTGAGTTGCCAAAGTTTGTGTAAGCAGAAATTAATTGCGTTCCAACCTATCTGGAGGGGTAACCAGTTTGTGAAAGGCTGATCTAATGGTATCATAAATTAAATATTGCCACACATTTATATTTTAAACACACTGCAAGATGGGGTTGGAAAACAGCAAGATGCCTTTCAGTATACGGTTGCATGAGCAGCTCCTAACTTGTTTAAATGGCATTTAAACAACCCTGTGGCTTGGAGGAAAGCACACCAAAGCTGGCAATTTATGATTAACACTGACTAATATATTGTTTCCAAGACTTTCTGCTCTGCAGCCACTGGAGAGGCCTTAACCAATCCTGGAATTCAGGAGAAACTATTTAACAGTGAGAACAATTAACCAGTGGAATAGCTTACCACTAGAAATTGTGGGTGCTTCAACACTGCAAGTTTTTAAGAAGACACTGGACATCCACCTGCCTGAAATGCTATAGGGCCGTGATGGCGAACCTATGGCATGCGTGCCGGAAGTGGCACACAGAGCCATCTCTGCCTGCACACAAGCCATCGCCTTGGATCAGGTCCACTGTCCATGCACGCATGCCTCCCACCAGCCAGTTGATTGTTGTGTATCTGCCGTGCATGCACAGGACACGGGGTGCGTGTGGGAGATGCATGCACATGTGCAGAGGCATGGGGCGCATGCGTAGGGGACGTGCATGCATTGTACATTTTCAGCACGCAGCGACGAAAAGGCTAGCCATCACTGCTACAGGGTCTTCTCCTTGAGCAGGGGGCTGGACTAGAAGGCCTCCAAGATCCCTTCCAGCTCTATTCTGATTCTGATTCTAATCAGCTGTCTTGTCAGAATTTGTACATTGTCCTCGACTTACATATATTTTTTTAGTGACAACGGCACCAAAAAAAGGTGACTTATGGCTCTTTTTACACTTTATGACAACTGCAGCATCCTCACTGTCACAGGATCAACATTTGGAAGCTTGGTAACTGACTCATACTTATGACAGTTGCATGTCCCAAGTTCATGTGATTCCCTTTTGCGACCTTCTGACAAGCAAAGTCAATGGGGAAGCCAGATTCACTTAGCAATCATGATTTTATTTCATTTTACTTTACTGTACTTTATTTTTTGCTTTTTGTTTTAGTTTATTATATTTTAATTTAATTTAGTTCAATTGATTTTATTTTATTTACTATGACATTTATTTGTCGCCCATCATGTATCTCATGACTGTTACTAACGTAACAGCTAGAGGGATTCCTTTAACAACGGGGACAAGAAATGAGATAAACTGGGGCACAAATCTCTAAACCCCCTCCCTTAGCAATTTTGGACTCAATTGCGGTTGTAAATAAAGGACTACCTGCAATCATTAGGATTAAACAGGGCTTCAGACACAATTCCCAAAAGATGTTTTGGAATATATAGGGATATAAACGTGATAACTGTCTGCACATTTCCAGCAACTGCTGGGCTGTTCTGCAGAGAAAAGCTGCAGAAAAGATGCAGCTGCTTTAAAGAGCCACAAGCAGGTGTCCTTAACAGATAATAGATCATCAGAGTTGGAAGGGACCTTGTAGGCCATCTCATCCAATCCCCTACCTAAGCCGGAGACCCTACACCATTTCTGACAAATGGCAGTCCAATCTCTTCTTGAAAGTCTCCAGCGATGAAGCTCCCACAACTTCCGAGGGCAACTTCTGTTCCATGGGTTGATTGTTCTCACTGTCAGAAAGTTTCTCCTTATTTCCAGGTTGAATCTCTCTTTGTTCAGTTTCCATCCATTATTCCTTGTTCTGGCCTTCGGGTCCCTTGGAGAATAGCTTGGCCCCTTCCTCCTCTCTGTGGCAACCCCTCAAATATTGGAAGACTGCTATCTTGTCTCCCCTGGTCCTTCCTTTCTCAATTCATGAGAAAGTGCAGCCAAAGTGCAGCACAGCCCTAACAGTCTCCTCTATAGGATCCTCCATCTTTGTTTGCTGACTGCTAAAGTTTCTGTCAACAGAAGAGCCTCATATCCATATTTAACACGGAAACACAAACATTGGCCTAAGTACACAAAACGCTTCCTGGGGGGAAAGCCCTTGGGAGAATAGCCTTGCTGAAACGCAGAGATGTTGGAGCGCGAAAAGGCACAGAACGCAACTCAAGAAGGGAGAAATAAAAGGTAATAATTTAGAAAAAGACAAGGAGAGGAGAAGCATTTCAAAATCTAATGTAAAAGGTATCTGGACTTCAATTCCCAGAATTCCCCAGCCAGCATGGCTGGCTGGGGAATTCTGGGAGTTGAAGTCTAGACATCTTCAAGCTGCCAAGGTTGATAACACTGATCTAATGTTTTCTCATAGGTATCATTACTCTACCAATACTACTCAGAAAATCTTACATCAATGAATCTTATTAGTTATGTGCTTTCTAAAGTATAGTCAATTAAGGGATTCTGTCATTTAGCCTTTGCATCTGCCTCCCTGCAAATCTGTTCTCCTTGCAGGCGCCTCATTTCTGTTTGTCCTGAGGTAAGTTATTCTACTGTCGTGACAGGAAGTTCTCAACTTATGACCAATCACACTTAGCAACTGTTCAAACTTACAATGGACTCCCACAACATACTTATAATCTGGTTCTGAGCCCCCCTCCTTTATCATGTGATTTCACATTGGTTGCTCGGCAACCAGACCCGCTTGATTGCTCGGCAACCAGACTCTCAGAGTATATTCATGAGTAACAAGTTCAGCCAATGAATAGGCATAGCAACTAAATCAGCCAATGATGACAGTTTGAAAACTGAAACTAAAACTAGCCTAGGTGTGGCTCTATATTAAGCTATATGAAGCTCTGAAGCTATGTTAAGCTCTGAGTCTGTCCACTGAAAATGAAATTGCTTCTCTCCTCTGCTGTGTATAATGCTTGCTTGCTTGCCTGCTGAACTAAAGTGAAACTGATCTTTCTTTCTGAGCTGCTGTGTGTCTGCTGAAGTTACTTGCAACATGTTTCTGTTTGCGTTAGCTCCATGTTGGAGAAATCTACAACTAGTTTATAAAATCTACTTATTATGTTTATAAAGATGTTAAAGGAAGCATCAGAGTTTATTTTTCTGGTGCTGAATTAACGCTGCAAAACTCTGAACACAGACCACATTTGCAGCATCCTGCAGTCACATGACAACATTTTATGACATTTGTTGCTTCCAGATTTTGGCCAAACCGGCCCCTAGCGAACAACGGGTTCGCTTTATGATCATGGCACTTGTTTAACAACCCGCTGCAAAAGAAAAAAAAAAAAAANACGGGTTCGCTTTACGATCATGGCACTTGTTTAACAACCCGCTGCAAAAGAAAAAAAAAAACACGGTCATAAAATCAGGTGCAATAAACCAGGAAGTGAGGCGGTTCAAAGGAATGAAGGTTTATTGTATGCGAAAGCTCTTTGCAAGAATCTGAACTACTAACCCAAAAAGCAAAAGCAGCGGTAGAGAAGAGTCAAAAGATTTCAAGGCTGGCTGGACTTAAATCTCTTGCGGGCACGAAGGGACTCAAGATTGATGACATATTTGACCTCTCCCTCAGGCTCAGCCTAGCCATCTCCTAGAGGTCACTTGCTCTACAACCGTCATGACTTAGGACTGGAATTGGGAGGTTCCATTACAGTCATAACCTGAGGACTACATGTGGCCTTTTCCACATTGTGGAGCCTGATCTGGCCCCAGGCCATGACTGACATGTTGATGGTGGTAACTTTACACTAGACTAGTGTTTCTCAAGCTTGGAAACGTTAAAATGGATGGACTATAACTCCCAGAATTCCCCCAGCCAGCCATGCTGGCTGGGGGAATTCTGGGTGTTGAAGTCTATCCATCTTAAACCTCCCAAGGTTGAGAGACACTGTACTAGATGAATGTCAACCCGTGCCACGGTGCAATGATGGTTAGTTAACTGCCAGCAAGGATGGGAATGAGATATTGATGAAGAACTTAGTCCATATTATTCCCTTCAGGATTCAGTGACACACAGCTATTCCAAGCTATTGTGTCTGTCTGCCTGATCTTTCACGCTGCAAGAATAGGCAACCAAATTCTCCAACTTTTTGGGGTCAGAAATCATTGAAGAAAAGATGATATCAGAGACAGGACTGGCTTTATCAGAAGGAAAAGGCAAAACACACAGCTATGACGCCCCATAAGATTGTACCAGGAGCCAAGATGGCAAAATTAACTGATTTAATAAGAGAAAAGAATACAACTAATTTTATTTCTAGGTGTTGTTCTCGGAATACGACTAGAATTGAGTCCAAAATGTCTGCTGTTAAATGAGACAGCTGTTAAGTGAATCTTATCCCACTTTATGATCTTCCTTGCCGCAGTGGTTAAGTGAATCGCCGCAGTTGTTAAGTGAGTAACATGATTGTTAAGTGAATCTGGCTTCCCTACTGACTTTGCTTGCTGAGAAGGTCACAAAAAGGGATCATGTGACCCAGTGGGACTGCAACCGTCATAAATATGAGTCAGTTGTCAAGCGTCTGCATTTGGATCATGGAACCACGGGGATGCTGCAACAGTCATGGGTGTGAAAAATAGCTGTAAGTCACTTTTTCCAGTGCCATGGTAGCTTCAGTTGGTCACTAAACAAAACTTGGAAACCATTTCTAGACTTTGTTCTTGAATCAGGAAAAAAAAAATGGAATTCTGACTTTGGGTTTTTCTAATTAGATTTGTTCACTGTTATCAAATTGGCTAGTATTTACAAACCATGAAAAAAAAAATATTGTGGCTGTAACTGTGTTTTGTATCTTACTGTCCTCTCAAAAGTTGGAAGCCAATGCATTACCCACCCATCCACCCCCGTTTGCCATCATCCTATACCTTTCTTCTCCCTTCCTTCCCCTATACCAGTGATGGCGAACCTTTTTGGCACCAGGGGCCCAAAGCGCAAGCGCACACAGCATGCATCCCCAAAATGCAAAGTGTGTGCCCCGCGAATGCGTCCTGCCCCCATGCAACTGCACACAACCTCCGCACTCCTGCACATGCACAATGACCCTCTGCCTGCACCCCGTCCCACGCGTGCATGCACAGCCACGACATATGCGCCTTGCCCCCCACGCATGTTTAACAGAGACCCAAAGACTAGCTGGCTGGTGGGAGGCACGCGTGTGCAGCAAAGCCAAGTGGGGGCAACGGCTCGCATACCCATAGAGAGGGCTCTGCCTGCCACCTCTGGCACGCATGCCATTGGTTTGCCATCACGGCCCTATACTATCTTTATTTTCATTTGTGTTTTACACTATGATCAATCTCAATAAAAATTTATATTAAAAAGCAGAGATTTTACCAGGAGCCTCGCTGCTCCTGTCTGCCCAGGGAAAGAGGCTTTTCAGGCGAATAATATGGCATTGCAGGGTTTTTGCAGCTTCATTCCAATTAACTGACAGTATTGGCAGACAGCAAGATTAGTCAAGTCCAAAAGAGACACAGAAAATCACAGAAGAGGGCAGAAGCACAAGCTGGGGAAATTGTGGAGAATTCAGATCAAAGGCCTTTCAGAGGGAGAAGACTTTAATTCTTTTTTTGCTTTAAGTATGAGCTAAGATCAGCAATGCATTCACTGGGCATGGCCGGGTAGGTGAGAGTGGCTGACTGGATGGGCATGGCCAACTGGGTGGGAGTGGCTGACTGGCTGGGCGTGGCCAGTTTGACGCCACTCACTGGGCATTGTTGGCTTGGGGGGGTGGCCAGCTGGGTGGGTGTGGACAGATTGAGGCCACTCCCCAAACTGCCGGCATGTTTCCTCTTCACATTGGGTAGATTGGGTGGAAGCAATCTGGGCTGGCCCCTTGCATTTTCCAGGACGGCCCCACAGGCCAGGATCCAACCACATTGTGGGCTACATCTGGCCTGCAGGCCTTGAGTTTGATATCCCTATCTTAGACCCTTTATCTGCCCTGATGAAGTAATTAATGTGACAGGGAATTTTCTATGGGATAAAGGGACCTGGCAGGCTGCTTTCCTCAATTTGCTTTGAACATACAACCACAAGTTGGGACCAGAATTTCTGTTGTTAAAGCCCATGTCACACTGAACCAATGGATGCAAAGAGGATGTAAAACGGACAAAAAAGCTTGCCATCCGTTGGAAAACCGATGTACCTCACTGCCTCTGTTTGGCTTCCTCTCTATCCGTCAGCAATCGTTTATGGACGTTTCATCGCTCCAAAAGTTTTGGCTGCCAACTGCTGCCAAAACTTTTTGCGCGGGAAAATGTATCAGTTCATCGCTACCGCATTTTCCGTACGGCACCCCTATATCCGCGAGGCATATCCCGCTACGCATCCGCGCCACAACTCGTGCATCCGCCCCGGACGCAGGGGAAGAAGGGAACGGACTGCAACGGATGCAGGACACGATGCAAGGCAGCGAACAAAGCATTTAAAAAGGAAAAATGTTCGGCAGAGGGGCCCTATCTCAGATATTAAGGATGTCTAAGGATGCCTAGAGGATCCCTAAGGATGCCTAGCGAAAACCTAATATTTCCTATAAAAAGGGGGAGCAACTCATCTGCATCTCACTTTTCAGAACAGCAGCCCAGCTTTGTGCACCACTCCTCTGCATCAGCCTTTCATCTGACTCTTTCCTCCTCAGCAGCAATCCAGTCATCGTCCACCGTGGAATTGTAACATAGTCCTTTCGGAGCAGCCACTATCGTTCTGCCAACCGTGCGAAGCCATCTGCAGGCTTCTGTGAACTACTACTGTGCCAAAGAAAAAGAGGCAAGCCAAAAAGAGTCTGGATACCGTAAGATGGTTCGCCAGAAGAGCAAGAGGACGGACTGTACACAAGCTGGATTGGGAGGCTCAGGACAACGAAGACCACTCCGAGTGCGTTCCAGAACTCATGAGGATTTGCCTAACCAGCCATGATTGGAAAGAAGTTGTGCAGCCCTAGACACCATTGAACAGTTGAACCTAAGCAGAGCACAGATTCTCCGCCAGCCTGGAACCTGGGCTAAAGGTGGAACTCTCTGCCGCACCTGGCCTCCCGGGACCACCTACAGGAGCATGCATATCGGCTGGAGGGTGCCATCCAACACACATCAGCATTTGATGGTCAGACAGAAGTGGTGCAGGCCATTCATCGAAAGAATACTAGAGGAGTTCTCCCATACCTCCTCTCACTGAATGAAGGAATGGAAAGAGTAAGGTTTTGCAGAAGCAGCTGTGTAATCCAGGACGGTGGATTCCCCACACATGTTTGGAGCCATTAGATGGTGGCAAGCACGTTGGCCTTGCAATCCTCCAATCCAACCTCAGGCTCCATTATTTCAACTCCAAGGGCTTCTTCAGCTCAATCTCTTCGCCCAATGGTGATGCTGAACAAATTCATGTACATCGCACTGCTTCAGGCAACGGCTACAATCTTCAGATGCCCGGTATGATACATGCCAGTCACCTCAAGGGGGGCTGGAACGCAACCTCATCATGGCCTTCCCCCAGATCAAGGACCCCTTGCCCAACGAACGCAAGATGTGCCTACTTCATTCGTGGGGGATTGTCCGCTTCTTCCCTCACAAACCTATCCTCATGAACGCCTATTCCCCTCTCAATATGTACCGTCACCCCGTGAAGAGGGATCTACTACAGGCTGTCCAGAGCAGGATGGGTGTGGAGAACGCTTTAGCATCATGGCACATTCACAGGGTTCCAGATACTTTTGTCACCACTCTATCCTGCCAGCATAAGATCCTGAGAACCCTGTGAGGACATCATGGACGAGCTTTGCTGTCTAATCCTGCACAATCTCACTGCGCACCCGCTCCCATCAGTGTTACAGGACAGGCTTGTGGAACCGTCAGCAAGGCAATGGGACATGGAGGCCTGGGGAACTGGAGGCAAGGGCATAAACCTGATAGACATGAGGATGTGGTGCAGGCCCAACAGAGCCTCACAATGAGGGAAGAAGAGCAGCCGCAACCGTCTGAGACGCTGGTGCAACTCCCCAGTGAGCAGTGGAGTGGGCAAGACAGGAATGATAGATGATTAATGGATGCTTCCTTCAGCTGTCTCATCACAACGGATGAGATTGGGACTGTATGTGGGGTGGGCTACAATGAACAGGGCATTTAATAAAGAGTTGTGTTTGTGTTGACATGTGTGGATGATTTTACATTATTCATGTAGATAATAAGGGCCAAAGGTGTGGCAAGCTGGAGGGTGGAACATACAGTACACTAATGCTTGCACTGGAGGTTTATTAATCCACAGCTATTACCCATCCCAAAAGGTAGACGCTGCCCATCCCACTGCTAATCTTAACCCATCCACAAGCATGCAAGGCTTAAACGCATTTCTTAAAGTTTCCCCCAAGATTATTAAAAAAGAAATGAAGGCAGTGTTTGACATCCAAAAATAAGACTTTGTTAGGCAAGAAGCTTATAAAACAAACATGATGTCTCTGGACTCCTCTTGGTCGTGCAGTCTCAGGGGTGAAGGTCCAGGTGCTGTGGAGGTGGCCTGTGCGTAGTGCCTTGTCATTCAGCTCCTCACAGAAGCAGAAGCAGCAGAAGCCCCCAGCCCAAGAAGATTGTGAGCTCGTTGCGCTGCAGAAGCCCAGCAGAACCAGAGTGAAGGGCCAGGGGCGGGATGGTCGCCTGTCTACTCTTGGCCAGGCCTGGCAGCAGATGCGCTGAGGGTTTGCTGTGCTTGGGTCCGCCATGGTTGTGGGTTGCTGGCTGGCAGGGAGGGCTTTTTTGGCAGGAACCAAGCTGGCCAGAAAGGCTGGCAGGAGGCAGCCACTCAAGGCTGCAGGAAGGCCACAAGGACTAGGCACCCAGCAAGGCAGCGGCACCAAGGCTCGGCGAAGGAAGCCCGGCACACGGATGAACAAGGGCTGGCAGGAGGGGCTTTTGGCAGGGAGGGCTGGCGCAAGGGCTGGCAGGCAGACATGCAGGCAGGCAGGCAAGGGCACGCAATAACGTCCGGCAGGTTTTCCTGCTGAATGGGCGACCTGCTTCCGGTTATATCCGTGGGGGCTGAGCACTGCATCCTCCCGATGCGAATTTACGGCCAGCATCCATTAGGCTTCCGCTGTGCATTGCTGGTGCATCCGCTTCCTGCATCCTTATCGCTGTGCAATCCGCTCTGCATCCGATATCCGGGGTTCCGCTGCCACTTTGCTGAGAGGGCCCCCGGAAGCTAGCGGATGCGCGCCTCGCTTCCATTCCGCTTCAATCCGCTAGGCTTCCGTTCCAATCGCTTTCCATCCGCCCTGCCGTCTCCCCGCGTCCGTATTATCCACTCCGGTTATGCAAATGTTTTGCACGCCTTTTGAGAGCGGATAACAACGGATAGAACATTTTGCTCATCCGCTGTGTCCTTTTTGCATCCGTTGGGCGGTGTGACATGGGCTTAAGCAAGGTAGTAACTTATTTAGTTGTGCCTAATTTTACAGCCTTCTTTACACGGTTGTTAAAGTCAGTCACTGCAGTTGTTAAGGGAAACAAGCAGTTCAGTGAAGCAAATCTGGCTTCCTGCAATAGCTTTGCTCCTCAGAAATGGGCAATCACATACCAGTTTGCCAAAGACCCAAATTTTGATCTTGTTGGGGATGCTGCAAGGCAGAGGTGGTCTTCAGCAGGTTCTGACCAGTTCTGGAGAACCAGTAGCCAAAATTTTGAGTAGTTTGGAGAACCGGCAAATCCCACCTCTGACTGGCCTCGTGAATCCCACCTATTCTCTGCCTCCCAAGTCCCAGCTGATTGGCTGGGTCTTCTTTGGTTGCCCTGCACAGGAGAATGGAGCTGGAAAGCAGGTTAGAGGGTGGGGAGGGGATGGGAATTTGCAGTATCCTTCCTCCAGGAATGGGGATTTTACATTATCCTTCCCCTGCCATGCCCACCAAGCCACACCCGCCAAGCCATGTGATGTCCACTCAGCCACACCATGCCCACCAAGCCACGCACACAGAACCGATAGTAAAATAATTTGAATTCCACCACTGCTGCAAGGGTCATCAGTTCCAGTCATGTAGTAACAGTCACTAAACGAATGGCTATAAGATGAGGACTACCTGTAGGAAAGGGACTAAGAGAAAGAACTTTGAAGACATTTGGGTTGGTTGGTTTTTTTTGTCTTTTTGAGCCTCTGAATTTCAGCTCCATGCCACATTCTAGGGAAACATACGATCCCCAAGGCTCTCCTCGTCTGTCATTGCAAATGTCTTGTCATCCTTACTGGATTCTTTTTCTCCGAAATGAAAGGACTTTTTTTCTTGGATGCCTGCCTAGCATGGAGAAGGCTCTTCGCTTTCTGAGGAACACAGGAGCGGCACACCTAAGAAACCCTGCCAAATGAACATGGGTACGAATAATCCACACCAAAGATTTGTCGCTCAATAAACCTGCGAGAGAACTTGTCGTTTTAATTCCCCAGCATCGCGAGGGACCAAGGAGCACCTCGCGGGAGGGGAGAAGACCCGGAACAAGGAATTTGGGTACGATAACCATCCTGATGGTCTCAGAGCAAGACAGTACTTGAGAGGAGCAGGTTCTCCAATCGGGAGGGAAAGCTTCCCAGGAATCCAGCCTTTCAGAAGGAGAATTTATGGAGAAGACACCTGAAGGCATCTGGACTGCTTGCTTGGGCAATGAGAAGCCCAGGGTGGAGCAAGGACAAGAGAGGGACAGTTCCCTCTTTTCATTCTGAGTGCTTGGTCTTCTGTAGCTCTCATTTGTGTGTCCCCTGTCTCTCTCTGTCTCTGTCTGTGTCTCTCCCCCTCCTTCCCTGCCCCTCTCCCATCTTCTTCTCCCTCCCTCCCTCCCTCTCTTTATATCTCTCTTTCTCCCACTTTCCTTTCTCTCCTTCCTTCCCTTCCTTCTCTCCTTTCCCCTCTCTCCTCTTCCTCTCTACCCCTCTCCCATCTTTTCTTTCCCTCTTTCCCTTCCTTCCTGTCTCTACCCTTCTCCCGCCTTTTCTCTCTTCCCTTCCTTCCTCCCTCTCTCTACCCCTCTTCCACCTTCTTTCCTTCCTCCTTTTCTTTTTTGCTTGCTCCCTACTTTTTCCTTCCCTCCCTCCTTCCTTCTTTTTATCCCTTTTGCTTTTCCCTTTTTCTTCCTTCCTTCCTTCCCTCTCCTTCCTTATCTTTCTTCTTTCCCTCCCTCCTTCTCCTTCCTCCCTCTTCTTTGCCTTTTTCCTGTCTTCCTTCCTTCTCTTTCCTTCCTTCCTCTCTCCGCATTCACATCCATCGTTGCCACATGAATTTTCTAAGGCAGCCTGTCATGGATCTGAGGCAAGTGTTTCCTGTACAGGTAGTCCTTGACTTACAACCATTCGTTTAATGATTGTTCAAAGTCACAACGACACTGAAGAAACTGACTTGTGTCTGGCTTTCACACTTACGACCATTGCAGCATTCCCCATGGTCACGTGACTTGGCAACCGGCATGTATTCATGGAGGCTGCAGTGTTCTGGGATCATGTGATCTCCATTTGCAACCTTCCCAGTGGCCTTTCCCCAAGCAAAGTCAGTGAGGGAAGCCAGATTCACTTAATAACTCCAAAGATCTCTGTACTTTGGACCAGGAAAAAACAAAACCTGTTCCAAAGGTGCTTTTTCCAAAAAGGCAACTGGACTTTTTTGTGTGTTTTTCTTTGACAACGTTTCGCTTCTCATCCAAGAAGCTCCTTGAGTTCTTATCATCTGAAGAAGCTTCTTGGATGGAAAGCATTTTCGAAGACCAAAAACCAAGAAAGTCCCGTTGCCATTTGGAAAAAAAACACCTTTGGGACAACCACCACCTGGATGATGATGAATTCTCCAAAGACAGAAAAACAAAAAAAAACCCACCCACTTTCTGTTTTGTTTCTGTAGTTTTGTCACCAGCCATTTTTACTCTAAAACAAAGTTTTATGACTTCACTTTCAAGTCAGCTCTCTTACATGCAAGATTAATAAAATAGTTCTACGCCAGACAAAAAGTCCATTGCCAGAATCCAGCGGAGTCATTAATCATAAACAACAAAGTCTTCATTACTGAATGAAAATGATTAGCAAACAGAATTTTGCAAGTTGCTTGTGGGGGTTGTGGGCTTTTCTTTTTGGTACTGTTTCAAAAGCTACTCCGTTCTCCCTATTCCTTCATAACTAGAGCCATAAATTCAACTGTGGCTGACAAGATCTTAACTAGCTTCTACTTTTAAGTCAATCAAACTGAGTAAATAGTAAGAAAAGGAGTGCGAGTATAACTCACTATTTACCCTCTGTACGCAGGGCATCGAGGTTTACCATTGCTAGAAATTACGAGTAGTCCTTGAATTTCAACCACAATGGAGCCCTAACTTGTGACAGTAAGTAGGTTGTCATGTGACCAGATCCGATTTTATGACCACTTTTGTGGCGGTTGTTATGTGAATGCTGCAGGCATTAAGCAAACCCATTGTTTGCAATGGGGTATTTTGGCCAAAACCAATAAGTAAATACTAAAAGAGAAAGAAGACTAGCCAAAAGTCATCTAAGACATTGCTCCTCTTTTATGTCCTTTGGGAGGGATCAATCATTTCTGAGGTGTGGCATTACTCCTGAGTCGACCCTGCTTTCTCAATTGCTCTTGTCTTCTGGTAGTCCTGTGCATGTGCAGGCTGGGAATCGGTTCCAGAAGCTCCCCTGCCTCACTGTTGTCTGAGTCTGAAGGCAGCGGATGACTGCAGGCCTGCCCTGGCTCATACCTGCCTCTGATGCAGAGCCCTCATCCGAGCCCTCCTCAGCCTTCAAGACTGGCCCAGGTTCCTCCCCAATCTCCTCACTACTGTCCAACTCTGCTGCCAGCTCCCTCAGCCACCGGCAAGCCACAACAGTTGCTATCTCCATGTTAATCAAAAAAGGTGTCAGACAGAAGAAAGACCTTATCAATGATAATGCTACCTCAACAATAGAAGACAATACCTTAGAGGAGTCTTTCTCAACCTCAGCCAAAAATGTCTAGATATCAACTCCTAGAAATCCCAAGGCTTTAGAGGAGTCCCTCAAGGTCTTCGGACGTTGTGGGAGCTCCATCACTGGAGGCTTTCAAGAAGAGATTGGACTGCCATTTGTCAGAAATGTTGTAGGGTGCTTGGGTGGAGTGTTGGACTAGATGACCTACAAGGTCCCTTCCAACTCTGTTAATCGGCAATCTGTAGGAAGATGGCCATCTTGTCTTCGTTTCTTGGATGCTACTGCTTATTTGCCAAGACTGCGGTTGAGATAATAAATAGCACCTCCTGTTTCATTTCAGGGTTAGAAGTTCAGGCAGTATTGTTTGATAAAACTTTTAAGGGGATGGCCACGGCTAGCAAATACTCTGGATCTCCTCTGCAATCTCCATGGGCCCTAATTAAAAAGAAATTAAACACTGATCGATAAGCTTAATTTGAGGCACAGACTCTCAAGGCTGCTCCAGTTGAGGAGGAGGAGGGAGGAAGAACCAAGAAGGAAGTAAGGCAGAAAGAAGATGCTTAACTAAGCATTATTATTCTTCGTGCAAGTGTAACATCGGCTTTTCTTCTACCATTATAGTTATGGTACAGGTAGAACTTGATTTATGGCTTCAATTGAGCCTAAATTATTTTGTTGCTAGGCGAGAGAGTTGGTAAGTATGTTTTGCCCCATTTTACAACTTTTCTTCCCACAGTTGTTAAGTGAATCACTGCAGTTGTTACATTTAACAACACGGTTGTTAACTGAATCAGGCTTTCCTATTGGCTTTTATTTGTCAGAAGGTGGTCGCAGAAGGCAATCACATGACCCTGGGACACCGCAACCCATTGCTGTGCCCAAAGGCCACAGGATCCCAACCTCCTTTTGCAACCTCCTGACAAGCAAAGTCAATGGGGGGGGGGGGGGCCNGGGGGGGGGGGGGGAACCAGATTCCCTGAACAAGCAGGTCACTAAATGATCAACCGCAGTGTTTCACTCAACAACTTGGGTAAGAAAGGTCGTAAAACGAGGCAAAACACACTTAACAAACGTCTCACTGAACAGCGTAAGTTTTGGGCTGTGTTGTATAAGACCCACCCATATTATCTATCCCGTAATATTGCATGGTGATTTAAATTGGCAGAAATCTGAACCTTCTGAGAAACTGATGTTCGGCATAGTTCCGTTAAATCAGGTTGCTGAAGCTGAAATCATAGGAATCAGGACAATGGACAGCTCCCATTGATTGACAGGCTCTCCTATTTCCAGGATAGATCAATCCAGGTGGGATCTGAAGTCATTGTGAAAAGAAGGACTAGGGGTGACATGATAGCATTGTTCCAATATCTGAGGGGCTGCCCCAAAGAAGAGGGGGGCAAGCTGTTCCCCAAAAGCACCTGAGGGCCAGACAAGAAGCAAGGGGTGGAAGGAGAGAAGGAGAGAAGCAACCTAGAACTAAGGAGAAATTTCCTGACAGTGAGAACAATTAATCAGTGGGACAAGTTGCTTCCAGAAGTTGTGAATGCTCCAACACTGGTGATTTTAAGAAGAGATTAGATAACCATTTGTCTGAAATGGTATAGGGTTTTCAGCCTAAGCAGGGGGTTGGACTAGAAGACCTCCAAGGTGCCTTCCAACTCTGCTGTTCTGTTCTACTCTACTCTACTCTACCTCTAAGCCTTAAAAACTCATTCACCTCACCCCACAAGAGGATCCAAAGGAGGTTGTTTGGTTTCTTCCTGAATTTTGCACCTCCTGGATGCTCCAAGAGTAAAGATGAAGGTGCATTTTAAATCCATCTTCTGAGCCAGTTGTGGAAAATAGGGTGACATCTGGCTGGGAAAGCTTGAGAGGAAGAATTGGGAGTTCTCTCGGACTGCAAAGCTTATTATAGCTTGCTATTTCCTGATCCTTCCTCAAACTACTAAAGTATGAAACCCTGGAGTTTGAACCATGGCACATTTTTTCTAACACTTGGAAGGACTAGCTGCCATGTAGTAGATCTTCATCCGATCATAAATATCCGTACCAATTCACAATTGTCTCAGAATGATGTCATATGCATCAGTATTATCATGTACATAAATAAATAAATAAGTTTCAACTTCTTCCCTCAAAATGATGTTATAGAGCATTGCACACCTGAACAACTAGACATAAGAACAGTTTTTCCCCGCATGCCATCCCTCTGCTGAACAACTAATTCCCACAACACCGTCAAACTATTTACTAAGACTGTAGTACTCTTATTCTTCTCATCCTTCCTATTATCTGTCTCCTTTTCTACTTACGACTATAACTTTGTTGCTTGTATCTTTACGATTTATATTGTTTTGTTTTGTATCCTAGTATGATTTATGTTGATTGCTTATTTAATATCCTATGACCATTACTAAGTGTTGTATCTTATGATTCATGATGAATGTATTTATGATGACTATGATCATGATTTATCACTTGTATCTGAGAACTGATGCACCCAAGACAAATTCCTTCGATCACACTTGGCCAGTAAATAATTCTATAAGGCAACTTTGTACTTACATCAGAACAACTGATAAAACTGAACAACAAATACAAACAGGTAATTAACATGATGGCATGAAGATGGCATCATGATGCAAAGGTGACCATTTCCCTCCGTTTTCATCCCCAAATGTTCCTGAATCGAGCAGGCAAGAGAGAGTTGAAAGGCAGCTGTATCCAAAGACCTAGACTAGCTATCGTACAGAACAGTTGAGCTAAACCACAACACTCAGGCTCCTTGCCGTCTCCTTCTTGCTCACATCTTTCAGTTTCCAAACAGCCCTTAACTCTCACACACTGTCAAGATGCTAGCCAGATGAATTCCAATGGATGCTGATAGGCAAATTTAGCCCCCCCATTTTTCTCCCCAAAAACTAACCCCGATCACATAGTTTCGTAGCGAAGCACGAGTACAGAGCTAGTATTTTATATTTTAATCAGCAGAGGCCATCTATCATCCCGCTCAAAAGACGCTTCTCCAATCAACACCTTTGCACCAAGTTCTCAGAAATCTTCCCAACTTTTTTCATCAGATTTAAATTATAAATACACTGGGCTGAGAAATTTATTAAAGGCAAGGCTTGGAGGGAGCAGGTTAATTACATTATGATTAATTGATTAAATTTAAACATAATTATATTTCAACGTGGGAGGCTTTTGACTTGGCCCCATCGACTTCACGGAACATGACCCTGGCAGAAGGCCAAATGAACCTGTCATCCAGGTTGCCCTGGATTAGAGACTTTAAAACTTGAATAATTCATAACCAAGGAAGCGTATCCTTCTTGGCCCTTTCTCAAGGTAAGAAGACGGCAGGTATTTTCTTAACATTCTCGGTTGCTATCTTTGCACACATCTATATTCTTTCTTCTGCTAATTAGTTTAACATAAAGGAGCCTCTGTGGCGCAGTGGTTAGAGTGCAGTACTGAAAGCTACTTCTGCTGTAACCAGCTGCCTGCAATTTGAAGTTCAAATCCCACCAGGCTCAAGGTTGACTCATCCTTCCATCCTTCCGAGGTGAGTAAAATGAGAACCCAAATTGTTGGGGGGCAATAGGCTGACTCTATAAGCCGCCTAGAGAGGGCTGTAAGGCACTATCAAGCGGTATATAAGTCTAAGCGCTATTGCTATAATAAAATCAAAGTAAGTGTTGTAAGTAGTGAGACCGCATTTGGAATATCGCCTCTAGTTCTGCAGAAGAAAAAGAAATGCTGAAGGCTTAGAACAGGGGTGGTCAAACTTGATTGCATTGAGGACCGCATCAGGGTTGTGTTTGACCTCGGGGGGGGGCAGAGCAGAGCAGGGGCCGTGGCCGGGGGGCGCGTGGCCAGCTCAGTATCACTCAGGGTGCCTGTGGTGACCCAAGGACTCTGCCAGTGAAAAGGGGCTCCCAAGCTCCGTTTTGGGCTGTGACTGCCTCCTGCAACTCTCTGCCAGTGAAAACAAAACTCGTGAGGGCCACCAGCAGGCCCTCGCATGCTCCGTTTGCGGCTGCGATGGACTCCTGCAACCCTCTTACCGGCAAAAACAAACTCCATTTTTATTGGCAGAAGCACTATGGGCCAGTCTTTAACTGTTTCTAGGGTGGCCCCGTGGGCCAGATCTAAGCACCCCATGGGCCAGATCTGGCCCCCGAGCCTTGACTATGACACCCCTAGTTTAGAAAGAGTGCAGAGAATGATGATAAGGGGTCTGGAGGCTAAACCGTATGATTAATGGCTAAGGGAACTAAGTATGTTTAGCTAAGAAAGAGAAGGCTCAGGAGAGACATGATAGCATCTTCCAATACTTGAAGGGCTGTCAAAGAGAAGGGGGGTAGATTTATTCTCCACAGAACCAGAGAGCAGTACATGATGAAGATGATTAGAAGGAGATCCAACTTGTAAATAAGGAGGAATTTCCTGACAGTGAGAAGCAGAACCACTTGCCTCCAGAAGTTGTGAAATGCTCCAACAGCGGACGTTTTTAAGAAGAGATTGGACAACCATTTGTCTGATATGGTACCGGCAGTTATCGACTTACAATAGTTCATTTACTGACCATTCAAAGTTACAATGGCATTGAAAAATTGACGTAGGACCATTTTTCACTCTTATGACCAGTGGTGGGATTATTTTTTTTTTACTACCGATTCTGTAGGTGTGGCTTGGTGGGCGTGGCATGGGAAGATTACCGCAAAATGCCCATTCCCTCCCCACCCTACTAGCCTGCTTTCCAGTTCTGTTCTCCTGTGCAGGGAAACCAAAGAAGACCCAGTCGACCAGCTGGGACTCGGGAGGCAGAGAATAGAAATGAGGGCGGGGCCAGTTAGAGATGGTATTTGCCAATTCTCCAAAATATCAAAATTTCCCCTACCGGTTCTCCAGATCTGATCAGAACCCGCTGAATACCATCTCTGCTTACGACTGTTTTAGCATCCCCATGATCATGGGATCAGAATTCAGATGCGTGGCTACTGGTGCATACTTACGACCGTTGCTGTTTATTAAGGTCACGTGATCCCCTTTTGCAACCTTTTGACGAGGAAAATCAAGGGGGAGGCCAGATTCACTTAACAACCATCTTACCAACTTATCAATGGCGGTGATTCTCTTAACCACCGTGGCAAGAAAGGTCATAAAAGGAGAAGAAATTTCCACAAATGTCCCGATTAATATTTGATAGAAGGATTACATTGTCAGCCGGTTAGGTTTAAAGGAAATCACTCTGGTCATTTCCCTGGTATCCCTTCTCTCTTTTCACATACTCACACAAACACTTATCCCTGGATTGCACTGCCCAACGCTCCATTCCTCTGCCTGTTTTGGAAATTGGGGTGAAGGAGACGAGAGATGAGAAATGAATGCCCATCATACTGTATAATTTTATTTTGAAAAGCAAAGAGGTAATGCTTGCCAACAAATGTACCACAAATGCCAAAAGTTACTCAGTTCTGTGTCTTGACTTCTCTCCAGAAATCATAGTATTATAATAATAATTAAAAAACCCTCAGGGTTAGTACAAAAAACGAGATGGATTTAAAATAAGAATCCACAGGAACAAGTTTCCAGATCTAATGTTTATACCGGTAGTCCTCAACTTACAACCGTTATTTCAGTGATCCTTTGAAGTTACAACAACATTGATAAAAGTGGCTTATGACCTTTTTTCCACACTTAAGGCCATTGTAGTATCTCCATGGTCACGTGATGAAAAATTGGATGTTTGGCAATTGACTCATATTATCGATGCTCCGTCACTAGAGGCTTTTAATAAGAGATTGGATAGCCTCCTGTCTGAAATGATGTAGGTTCTCCTGCTTGAGCAAGGAGTTGCTCCAGGACAAGGCATGAAGGACACACAGCCAGCTGAGAGTTCAAACTCCCCTTTAATGCTCCAAATTTCCCCAAATGCTCCCATATTCTTGGCAAGTGCAGAACACACAGAGAGGGGGGGAGAGAGGGAGAGAGAGAGAGAGGGAGAGAGTGGCTACACGCAGTCCAGCAAAACAAAGGAACAGGGAAATGAGCCCATGAAGCAAGGAAGAAGCAAGAACTCCTGCCAGCTCCAAATGTCTTCAACGGCATACACAAAACTCCACAAATTCAGCGTTTGTTCCTCACAAACGCCCCCTCCACACAGCGTCTCCTTCAATCTCAATCCCCAAGTGTGTCTTCTGAAGAGGGGCGGGGCGCTCTTCACCTGAGTTGTAGGGTCAGCCTGTTCCTGCCTTCTCTCCACTCTCCCTGCTCGGGGATCAGGAGAGGACGGTCCCTGCTCATCGGTCCCTGCTCATCGCCTGAGCTCCGCCACTCCTCATTTCCACTGCTCGTCCTCTCCCAGTCATCCTGCCCCCGTTCCTCCCTGCTAACAAACCACCCCAATCCTGAGCAGCCCTGGGCTGCCTTGGCCTGCTCCTCCCCACATATCTCCAATGAAGCCAATGAAACCGCCCCCACGATCTCCTTCGGCTCCAGCTCCGGCTTGTCCTCCTCCACAGACTCAGGCTCTGATGGGGGCATGAAAACCTCCAAGATCCCTTCTAACTTTGCTATGGCCCCATTTCAAAGTTACGGCCACTGCACCATTCCAGTGGTCATTTGCTCTTACAACTGGCCGCAAAGATGCTGCAAGACTTCTAAATTTCTCCCCTGATTCATAAGAAATATGAGCAGGCCGGTTTGTGCTCTCCTGTTGAAATTTTACAGTGCCAGAAAATGTATAAGTTGGAAGCTTTTCTTTATTTTTTAACTCCACCTCCCCCTTGAATCATCTCTTTGACAGAATAGTTTATTTCAATTTGAAAAGCCCAATTCTACTGAATTTACACTTGAAAAATGAAATGCAAATAGAAATGAGGAAAGAATACAATTTCCTATCAGCATAAATTGCCAAATGATTGCATTCCCCATTCAACTCACAACACACACCCCAGGGCTTTCCACTGACAAAATTCATCAGTTACCAAAATGCAAGGAAATCATTTCAATGCCAAATGCATAATAAGGATCAGAGCAGGGGGTAAAAAAAAGGGAGAGGAAAAATAAAAAGTTTGACTAACTTCTAGGAACAGATCAAATGTTCACTGAGGTTGCGTGCTCTTCAAGTCCTTTAAATGGGAAGTGTATTTATTTCAGCTCGTTTTATTCCGCCGTTCTAGGTATTTTATCTGTCAAATTTTTAAAGGGTTTGAAGCCTATGGGAAAAGAGCATCCATGCGCCGTTTTATGGCTGTACTCCCAGTGGTTCGAGCGGAAGAAGGAAAATTTTGAAAGCAAAACCTGCAGGGAACGGAAAATATATTTTTGTGGAATTGCCAAAGGAGCCGTTTCAATTTGGTTTCCTAAAGGGACGTAATTGAATGCAGCCTAAGGCGTGTTTTTCCGCAGAGTTTCTTGTCTTGAGATCCCAGGTCCCATGTAGCCCTAGGAGGCATTTCTAAAAGATTTTCTTTCCCAGTGTCAATTCTGCCAGGATACCTGTCAGAAGTGCTTTACAGCCAGGGAATCCCTGCGGATTTTGCTCTGCTAGTTGTTGCCTATTATAGGAAGGTAGTGCTCACCTCTGTTTCAAAGCCACTGAGGGCTGTCCGAAGACATTTCTGGAGTTATGTGGCCAGCATATCATATAGAGTGCTGTTACCTTGCCACCAAAGTGGTACCTATTTATCTACTCGCATTCACTGCTAGGTTGGCAGGAGCTAGAGTGAAAACAGGAACTAACACCATCACATGATGCTCAGATCTCGAACCTGAACTGCTGCCTTTCCAGCTGACAAGCTCAGCATCTTAACTGCTGAGCCACCACGTCACCCAGAATGGGTCAATTCTTTTGGACCCAGAAGCAATAAACTGGTAGAATATTGAGAAAATGCCTGTGATGACCAGGGGCACAAAGGCAACACAGTCAGATAATCAACAAGAGTCCCTTTATTAGCTCCAACTTTGCCCCCAGTGTCCAACTTTGCCCCAGTGTTACCTTCTGGCTGGAGAAAAACTCTCCCAGGAACAGTCTTTGACTGCAGAGAATTAAGTCCAAAACATGGTCAACACAAACTGAAACTTTAAGTCCAATCAAGCCAAACTGAGGTAATTCATTTGGCAAGAATTCCAAATGTGAAGGAACGGCAAAACTCACTTGGTTGGGAAGATGCCAGGAACACAGATAAGCAATGACAACACAGGATAAAGTCACGTTTGCTCCCAGCAGCTGCGGCACTCAACATGCATTTCTTTTAAACTTTCATTCCCAGGTGTGGCTAATGAAGGGAATCAAGGCCTTTTCATCTTCTGTAAGCCCCACAACCCACGTTGCTCTCTTCTCTGTTCTTCCCTGCATGCCCTAGGATGAAGACAGGGTATGCCCGGGTCATCCTCGAAACTCCCTCTCCCTTGTTCTACCTCTTCCCTGCTCTGCCCAGCTGGACTTTGCCCTTCCCCAGTTTCCTCCATAGCCAATCGAGCCACACTCCCACTCCCTGTCAGCTATTTGGCTTCCTCCTCGGATTCAGACTCTCACAAAAGCATGACAATGCCACGTGCATTATCACAAAAGAGCTACATTTATGGGCCCAGCCAACCAGAAAGTAGAGCTCTTGGGTGCTCTCTGAGGTTGCTTGCTTTCTTGCAGAAGCAGGTAGACCTCAACTTACAACAGTTCACTTAGTGACCGTTCAAAGTTACAACATTGAACAACACTGAAGGAAAGTGACTTATGACTGTTTTTTCACACTTAGGACCGTTGCAGCCTCCCATGGTCATGTGATTAAAATTCAGATGCTTGGCCGCCTCATATTTATGACAGTTGCAGTGTCCTGGAGATCACATGATCCCCTTTTGCGACCTTGTGTCCAGCACAGCCAATGGGGAAGCCAGATTCACTCAACAAGCGTATTACTAACTTAACAAATGCAATGATTCACTTAACAACTGTGCCAAGAAAATTCATAAAATGGGGCAAAACTCACAAATATTTTACTTAGCAACATAAATTTTGGGATCAGTTGGGGTTGTAACTCGAGGACTACCTGTATTTCATTATCCAACTATGCAATATCATCAGTACTAGCATTTCGCCAACGAGAATTGCATTTTCTACAAGGATAGCTGCTAAGGTTCCTCCATACCACCCTTGCATGGATGCTGTCTAATTCCCACCATACCTTCCTTCTTTTTTCCAACCACCAAAAATATTCTTCAAACCACGTTGCATCAACACAATATTTTATTTTCCAAGATCCTTTCTGACCTTTGGGGTGAGGCAGGACATCATTTATCAATAAAGTTGACACCCGAGCGTGGTGTTTTGTGCTTTCCCATTTCTTTTCACTGTGTTTTTTGAATGAAATAAAAATTAAAAATAATTCTAACATTTTAACGAGACAAGAAACCAGATAGGCGCTCAGGGTGACATCATTATATTGTCGTCACCAAGATGCCAACACTTGGGATGAGAGATCTGTCAAACCCACAAAACACCCACAAGGTCAACAAATCTCTTTCGTACTGTTTGGTTTGATTTACAGCTTATGCATCTGCTTGGAGAAGAGGCAGATTTCTTGGTGTTTTATCATGAAAATAATATTGTTATTCCCCAGCATTTTGCATTCAGCGGTATGTTTCCTCCAATCCTGCAAGTGATTTACACGTAGTGCTTGACTTACGACCACAATTAAGCCCAAAATTTCTGATGCTAAGTGAGACATTTGGGGAACATTCTGCCCCATTTTTACAACCTTTTTTGCCATAGTTGTTAAGCGACTCACTGAATTTCTCAATTAAGCTACCTACACTCTTGGTCAGAGTATAGGAGTTTCTTTTGTTGGATGTGCCAAATGGAACTTTGGACAGTTAAATTAGTAACGTGGTTAAGGGAACCTGGCTTCCCTGTTGATATTGCTTATCACAGGTGATCACATAACCCTGAGACACTGCAACCATCATAAATATGAGTCAGTTGCCAAGCATCTGAAATTTTAATCACATGACCATGGGGATGCTGCGACGGTTGTAAGTGTGAAACAGCCACCATAAGTTGCTTATTTTCAGTGCCATTGTTAACTTTCAACGGTCACTAGAAAAATTGTTAAGTTTTTATAATATGTTAAGATGAGCCATGGTAGTGCAGTGGTTAGAGTGCAGTAGTACAGGCTATTTCTGCCGCCTGCCGGCTGCCTGCAATTTGGCAGTTCAAATGTCACTAGGTTCAAGGTTGACTCAGCCTTCCATCCTTCCAAGGTGGGTAAAACGAGGACCCCAAATTGTTGGGGGCAAGAGGCTGACTCTGTAAACTGCTTAGAGAGGGCTATGAAAGCACTGGAAAGCAGTATATAAGTCTAAGTGCTATTGCTAAGTTGAAGACTGCCTGCATAATTTTTCATGACTAAAAGTCAAGATAATTACTCCTTTACGATTTTGTGGGCTTGTGCTTTAAAGGGACATGATTTGGCTTCTGTCCATCATCTAATGACAAAATGCCACTTTTCAGCTATGAGTTGTGTGCAATTGCCTCTGTTCTTCTGTAAATGACAAGGAAGGGGGGGGGGGTCAGCTGGCAGAGCACATCAACACCCAGACATATCTGCCAAAAAGAGAATTAGGTATCAACAGCAAGACTGTTTCGGTACCAGTTTTTTATATCTTCCACCCACTGAGGAATAAAGCATACTTGCTGTGAAATATGTCATGGATGCACATTGTCTGGGCCTGGTTTCAAATGTGGAAGAATGTTGCTTTCAACACCTATCCCAAAAGTGCTTTTTCAGGAGGAAGCTGCATTTTCTTGTTTTGTCTTTTGAAGATGTTTCACTTCGCATCCAAGAAGCTTTTTCAACTCTGACAGTTTCCTGGGGATTGGCTGACAGACACCCAGCCAGCATTCATACCTAAGGAGGAACTAGAATTCACAATCTTCTGGTGATTGGCCCAAAGTGACCCAGCCATCCTTCATGCCTAAGGCAGGACTAGAACTCACACTCTCCTCATTCCTAGGCCAGAACCTTAACCAATAAACCAAACAGGTTCTAGAAAAGCCACTCAGATTTCCCTCTAAATTCAATCGTTTTGAGATGGTGATTTGAACCATTTACGTTCTTTTTAAAAAAAAAAATCCAGTGAGGCACTTTGAATGCCTTCTGGGAAGAAAGTGGGATCAACTCCAGGCACAAAGAGAAAGAAGAAACCGAATCTAGATGTCTTTAATTATAAATGGATGACCCCATCGTTCTCGGCCACACACCTCCATGGAGAGATAAGCAACTCCAACCATCATTATTCAGAAGAACACACCATCAACTATTTTATGGAAATGACTTCAGAAGGCAGATGTCTCTGTGTTTTTTCTGCCAGATAACGGAATGAAAAAAATCTAATTCCCAGAGCCATAACAAGTCTGAATTTATCACTTCACTGTGTAAGATTCACTCTCAGAACTGCACATAATTTAGTCATTCCCAAAGTAACACCTGCAAAAACAGTTGAGGTCATTTCTGAAAAGCCCCCTCAATTTTGCATTCGGGATGATCCAACCGAGTCTCGTGGCTGAGAACAAAACATGTTGAGTGAAGAGGATTTTGTTCCTAAGTAAAACACACTCCTCTCATGGAGGCAATCTTTCTAACTGCTTTGTAGCCAGGGGTAAATGAGCTCCCATGACCGGGGTGGGATTCAAAATTTTTAACAACCAGTTCTGTGGGC
This sequence comes from Laticauda laticaudata, assembly GCA_004320025.1. NCBI lineage: Eukaryota > Metazoa > Chordata > Lepidosauria > Squamata > Elapidae > Laticauda > Laticauda laticaudata. The sequence goes on from BHFT01005960.1 coordinate 46,734, forward strand.
GTGGCTCAGTTGGTGGGCGTTGCTTGATGGTCATGTTATTGGCTGGGCGTGGCCAACTCAACATCACTCACATCAAGGCACGCATCTCCTCGCTTGGCCTCTCATGACTGTGGGGATGCTGCAACAGTCCTCAGTGTGAAAAATGGTCATAAGTCACTTTTTTCAGTGCCACTGTAACTTTAAATGGTCACTCCACACAAGCAAAGTACCAGCAAAGGAGGGGAAAAAAACTCCAGAGATGTTCCTGAGACAGGAAGTCTAGTCCTGCCAAGAATGTAATAAGGGTCAACGGAGAGGCAGTTTCTGTAAGCAACACCAGAATGTTTCCTTCCTGCCTTCCTTACAGGATTAGGCCAGTAATTTCTTCTAACAAGAAGGTTCTCCAAACTGCTCAGAATGTTAACAACCGGTTCTAGCAAATAGGTGAGAACCTGTAGAATCCCACCCCTGCCCATGACCGGTTCTCATTGCAAAAGAGTAGAATAAAGAATAACAGAGTTGGAAGGGACCTTGGAAGTCTTCTAGTCCAACCCCGTGCTCCAGCAGGAGACTCTACATCATTTCAGACAAGTGGCGGTCCAATCTCTAGTGATGGAGCTAGGGCCTACCAGAACTTCCTGTTTCCGTCTTCCGGTGGGCCTCCAGAGCCCAGGGGAGGTTATTTTCACCCTCCCAAGGGTCCAGAGCCTCCCCCGGTCCTCTGGGAGAGAAAAAACAGCCTCTCCTGGACTCTGGAGGCCCTCTGGAAGCCGGAAACAGGCCTGTTTCTGGACTTCCAGAAGGCCTGTTCTTCCCCTGCCAGAGCCCCCACGCAGACCCTGCACTTATCTCCAATGAAAATGTGCCACATTAGGAGGGGAGGGGAGGGAGAAGCGGGGCCAGCCAGTCGGTTTAAATACCGCTTCGGCGAACCAGTTGTAACTTTAATATCCAGATCGCCCAAACCGGTCCGAACCGATAGAATCCCACCCCTGTGCAGCACCCACAAGTTCTAAAGGCAAGATGACATTCCACTGGTTGATTGTCCTCCCTGTTAGGAGGTTTCTCATCAATTCCAGGTTACTCCTCTCCTTGATTAGTTTCCATCCCTGGTTTCTTGTCTTGCCTTCTGGTGCTTTGGAAAACAGATTGACTCCTTCATCTTTACAGTAGCCCCTTAGATGTCCCAAAGGTGCTTTTTCAGGAGGCAACTGGATTTTCTTGTCATTTTTCCTTTTGAAGATGTTTTGCTTCTCATCCAAGAAGCTTTCCACTGCCCTGTCAGAGTTGAATAAGCTTCTTGGATGAGAAGCAAAACATCTTCAAAAGAAAAAAAAAACCAAGAAAATCCAGTTGCCTCCTGAAAAAGCACCTTTGGGACAACCATGACCTGGAGCACTGAGAATCTCTACAGACTTTTAGCCCATTAGACATTAGAAGACTGCTTTTCGCTTGACTAGACATACCCAATTTCTTCAACCGTTCTTCATATATTTTAGTTTTCAGCCCTTAATCTTTTCTGTTGCTCTTCTCTGCATTCTTTCCAGAGTGTCAACATCTCTTTTTATATTGTGGTGACCAAAATTGGATGCAGTATTCCAACTGTGGTTTTACCAAGGATTTGCTTTTCAAAGAATTAATTTTCAAATATTAATTCTAATTTTTCAAAGCCTTTTATTTTCAAGAGGCTGGTTAGTTATTTGCTTCAAAAAATGGGCATCCACTTGGAAGGATTTGCAGGTTTGCATAGTATGAAGGAACAGGAAGTATTTCGTATCTGTGGCTTGACTTGAAACATTTGATCATGGAAAAGTGCTTCAAGAATGTGCAGGATTTAACAACTAGGGGTTGAGAAGGAGCATCATCATGGGATATTCATAAACATTTCAATTTTGCAGGCAGGGAACCACTAGCTATGGAATTCCAGGCCACAGCTGGGAGGGAATGGAAGGAAGGCAAGAACAGATTGCAAATGGTCATGGAATTTGAACATTGTGTGCGTTTGGAAATGAACCAGGATTGCTGAGGAAAGAAGGCAGAATAATGGTGGTAGAAAGGCAGAAGTAATTGGGAGGCTGGAAAGCTAAAGATTGGGTCTCTCAGCAAAATTGCAGAGCCCTCTGTGATGGAGATGGGTAGATCCAAAATGAGATGGATGCATGCATGCATGCATGCATGGATAGATGGATAGATAGAAGGTAGGTAGGTAGGTGGTAGGTAAAGATAGATAGATAGATAGATAGATAGATAGATAGATAGATAGATAGATGGATGGATGGATGGATGGATGGATGGA
>BHFT01005962.1:0-22972 GCA_004320025.1 Laticauda laticaudata
GGAAAGTTCATCCGTTCACAAAGTTTTGTGCAGCTCAAAACTTCTTACGCGGATGAAATCTCAGTGGACGGATGCTTGAGGGATAGAGCGTATGAAACACGTATGCAATGAGTACACAACGGATGCATAGAGTTTTCCAACGTTTTTTAACATTTTACATCCTCTTTGCATCCGTTGGTACAGTGGGACAGGGGCTTAAGTAAGGCTGCATTCATTGTGAAGGTTCAAATGAGTAAACCGGGACTCTGACTTTACCTCAAACAGGAAAATGTAACTTTCTAGCAGTCTTTTTATCTGTTAGAAAATCATAGATGCTACACTATGTTGTGCTTTAGGGAGAGGACAGCACCTTACTTGGTGACTCATGCACTACTGCTGTGAATGGTGAGCAAGTGTGACAGGTTGACAGACAGACACACATATATACTCTGGAAACATTTATCTTTTAAATTAGTAATTTCAGTTGGTGCAAGGTAAAGCTATAGAGAGTACTTCTAGTTTCACCTTGCATCTTGCACCAACTGAAATTACTTCCTAAAATAATAATGAAATTGCTTGCTTACTAAATTTAGACTGATGATTGACAACTGTATTGAATCAGTTCTGTTGGTTAGTGGTGCATTTCCAGCCCCCATGGTGACCTGTGATTTTCACTTTTGTCTGATTTCTTGCCTTCATATGGATTGGTGTTCCTATCCTGCTGGGACCTGAAGCCATTGTACTACTTAATGTTGAGCTCTTTTGACAAATGGATTATGTCATAGAATTTTATGTATTGTGTATTGGTTACCTTTGACAATAATATTTTAACCAAATAGATGCCAAACTCTCTCTCAGTGAAGTAGAAGGAAAAGTCTGATCATGGAACAGTTGATATATTTGACTTCTTTAGTGTGTTTATATGAATGCATGGCAAAAAAAAAAAAAAAGTTCTAGCTTTTGGTAATANGCATGGCAAAAAAAAAAAAAAAGTTCTAGCTTTTGGTAATATTACCACATTATAAAAGTTTATCTGTGGCTTATCTGTCCTCTCCCCCCAGAGTGATCATTGGCCAAATTATTTAACTTCGTTTTGTATTGATATTTTTCCTGTAATTGCTGTTATTGCAGCAATTGTTTTGTGCAAAAATATTTGCTTTCAGTTGATTGGGAGATAATTTGTGAGTGTTTATCTTCCAGGGAGGTTTTTTTTTTCTTTTTCCACTACCTTCTAAATGCTTAACATTATTTTTTTTCCTCCCTTTTTAGAGATTTTAGCTCCTAAGAAAACTTTTCTTCATGGCTGACAGCGACAATGTGGTATTTCACCAGCAGCTACTATCAATTGATGAAAACTTAGGGAAGGACGATGTAGAAGATCTGAAATTTCTCTGTTCTGATTTCATCTCATTAAAGAAGCTGGAAACAGTGAAATCAGCCCTGGATATTTTCCAGTTTCTCATCAATGAGGACTTAATTAATAAGGATGATACTTTTCTCATAGCAGAACTTCTCTACATTATCGGGTGTAACTCTCTGCTCCAGAAACTTAGTTATACTAAAGTGATTGTTCAAGAAGAACTGCCTAAGAGAGGAAAGGTATCTGGTTATCGGTGAGTTTTCCAAACCAAAATGTAACTTCCATATTGATTATTTTCTCTTCTGAATGGGTACCAAGCACTTTCATCATTTATTTATTTTGATTCTGTATATCTAAATATTTGCCATCAGAGTTCATTGTCCAAAATTTCAGAAGCTTAAATTGAGATGGGAGGCAACGTGCTAAGGATGAATATCTTATAATCTTATATAAAAAGAATTAGCTTACATGTTTAGCCTTGTCACCCAGACAGTTGCTGTATAAAATAACACAAGACCTTACAAAGGATAATGTGGAGAATGCTGCGTTTCTTCTGAAGATCCACCTCCCAAAGAAGCAACCCATTAAGGTGAGTAGAACCAAAGACTAATAAAGCAAGAAACATAAAACATATTTTAAAATGCCTGCCAAAAATCTAAATAAAGCAGGAATTATTTTTTAAAAATCCTAATAAGTTAAATGAGTTTAACATCAAATCCACTTCCTAAGGAAAGAGTGCTATAGTTGTGTTGTCAAGAGCAGGAAGTCCTTAGTCCTGATCATGAGATGGCCTTAACATAGCCTTACCCCTGAAGGTACACATGTTTTGAGGAAAACATGAAAGGTAGAAATTTTCTGAAATGCATTTTACATGTCCAGGAAAACTATGCCCAATCCTCAAGATTGACTTTGCTCTATGCAGTTTAGAAGATTTTCAATTTGTTGAAGAAACATTGGAAGTTGTTCTTATGTTGCTGACAGAACTTGATTGAAGATGTGGAAAGACTTGGTTACTCAACGCAGTATGGGAAGCACATTTAAATTATAACTACTGCATTGATTTTTCTTTCCCAGTCAGCTTTGGAGTTGCTGACTTCCCTGGAGAAAAAAGGCCTTCTACTGGAGTCTGACCTGAGCATTATTGAATGTATCTGCCAGAAAATAGCACCTCATCTCCTGAAGAAAATACAGATGTACAAACAAGCAGAAGGTGTCTAATTTTGAAAAATATTGCTTATCAAATATTTGTGGTCATCATTCTGTGCCAGTTACGTGGTACTAGATTTAAGACTTAAGTGTCAAGCAAACATGGGTGTATTAAGTATGCTCTTTGAATGGGGAGGCAGGTGGCAAATGTGGAACATAACCTCTTTCATTGCCTTCCCTTTTGTTCCTTAAACCTTATGCTCTGTATCTGCTAGATATGTCTTTCTTATGTAGACTCACTTTTCATATTTCAGGAGAAAAAGAGCAAACGGAAACAGAGAAAGTAAAGGGAGGCAAGGGAAAGGCTTGGGCTTCATCCCGTTCCTCCCTATGTTCTGTATCATGTAATAAATAGGGAAGAGTATATTTATTTAACACAAAAATATATTTAGTGTATGACTTGGGACCATTTTGTGGTTTACCCTCAATTTCAAATATACCAGCTAACCTGCAATTCCAATTGACTGGATTTCCTAAGTGGATTTGGAATACTTCCAAGCATACACAAAAGAAACATTGTTCTGTAATTAAAGTTCCCATTAAAATTTTCTGATTGATACAAAAAAAAAGTACCTTTATGTGAAGTAAAAAAATCTTTAGGGGGAGTACTAATTGAGAGGGTGGAAGAGGTGTTTCTATAGCCAAGATGCTTTAAGAGCTGTATCTGCCTGGATGGAATATCATTGCCAGGAGAAGAGATGGAAGGAAAAGTGATGGCAAGAAAGGAACCTCACTTTTCTTTCTCTTTCATGCAGCATCCTATCCCCACCTGGTTGCTCTTGTGGCCTGATATGGTTGGCTTTTGCTGTCTTCCCTCTTGTAGCCTGATGAATCTCCTAAGCTGATTGATGCTGAATTTCTCCAATTAGTCTTTCTTTAGGCATCTTGACGATTGTTTGGATAAAACATGTAACATTTCTATTTTGTGAAGTTGTTCATTTATTCAATCATCACATTGATAGAGCAACCCGTCTTACATGCGTGACTCTGGGTAGCATACAAAAACACCACAGACTATAAAAAACAAATTTTAAAATTATACCATAATAGAAAACATTATTTAGTTTAATTTATTTAGAAAATATTAATTAAAAAGACTAGGAGAGACCCTCTTGACATTAAGTACAATAGAGGCATCTCACCATTATCCCCAAGCCCACAGACACAGATGGGGCCAGTCTCACTTCAGGGATGAATGATGTTGGGTGAAATTATGTTAGATGAAACAGGGGAAAGTGCCATTAATAGATACTCCTTGATGGACTTCTAAAAAGGGTGAACAGGATTCAAAATTCTGACATTAAACCCCTTTCTCCACCCCACCCCCCACCAATGGTTTGGCATTTGTGCCCTTGGCAGCCACCCTTCATTTTTGGCCACTTGAAGTACTCTGCGGTCATTTGTTAAGTTGAGACATTTGTTAAGTGAGTTTTGCCCCGTTTTACAACCTTTTTTGCCACAGTTCTTAAGTTAGTACCGTGATTTCTAAGTGTCTGGTTCCCCCATTGACTTTGCTTGAAAGAGGATCACAAAGGGTGATCACATGACCCCAGGACTCTGCAACTGTGATAAATATGAATCAGTTGCCAAGCATTTGTATTTTGATCACATAACCATGGGGATGTGGCAGTGGTCAAATGTTTTACAGATGGCACCTCCCTCCAACAAGACTAGCTAAAATAAATAAAAATGTATCACTGCAATGTTGGAAATGCAGCATGGTAATAGGGACCTACAATCACACGTGGAACTGTGCAAAAGCAAAAGAGTATTGGTGGCAGATAAAGGTAGGGATGGAAGAGATAGTTAGCCAAAAAGAAGAATTTAGACCAGAAATGTTCCTATTGGGAATTATAGATGAGAAACATAGTAAAGGAACAATATATTTAATGTTGCACCTAATAACATCTGGGAGATTGGTCTATGCCTAAAACTGGAAGAATGAGGACACCCCTATCGAAAGCGAAGTAGTAAGGAAATTATTAGTGCAGAGATGAACAGACTAACTCTAAAAATTAAGGATTTATGTTGCTAAGCAAGACAGTTGTTAAATGAGTTGTGGCTCATTTTATAATCTTTTTTGCTACAGATGTTAAGTGAATCATTGCAGTTTTTAAGTGAATCATGCCATTGTTAAGCCAATCTGCCTCCCCCCCACTGACTTTGCTTGTTGGAAGTCAGCTGGGAATGTTGATCACATGATCCTGGGACAGTGCAACTATCCTAAATACATGCCAGTTGCCAAGCACTCAAATTTTGATCACCTGACCATGGGGATGCTGCAACAGCTGTGAAAAACAGTCATAAGTCACTTTTTTCAGTGCTGTTGTAACTTTGGTCACTAAATAAATGGTTGTAAGTTAGATTTATATTAAAGTCATTGATTGAGATGGGCGGTGATAGAAATGGAATGAATAAAAAAATAATATTTGCAATCATTGGCTAGAAACTGATTTACTTTGGGAAATTGCAAGTTCTGCCGTTCAAATGTACTTGCCTTTTGCCTGAATCAGCCAGTGTAAAACATTAGATTAAAAAAAATCAGTATTTTTCTGTATATAAAGCTGTGTGTGCAGTTCCTAAGTCAAGCAATAAAAATAAATAGTAATATATGAATTTTCCTTTTCTTCTTAGAACACCTTTACGATGAAAAATTTGGGAACCTACAAGAGCACACTGGAAATATTTGTTCTTCAGCTGCAAATCTAGGTTTGTTTAGAAGTTTTATATGACTGTGACTTTAAAACTGCTTAACGCTACTTTTAAAATAGGTGCTCTGGTTGGCACTGAATAAAACTAGAAGTACTTCATGCTTCATCACAGTAGAATACAGAAACATCCAGTGTCCTTCTCAATCTGGACATAGAAGAAGTGAAAAAGGGTGAAAATTCAGAGAGCCTTAAGATTCTTGTCATGGGATCTGGGAGTAGAAAGGAGTGGCAAGGTGCCCTGTTTTTAATGTTTCAAAGAGCCTTTTCTTAGAGTGAGATGTGAGCTTGATCCACTAATCTGGCATCTTCATCAAAACATATGTTACACACACAAACTGACATTAGGGCAGTATTTTTATGGTTTTTCCTATTCTTTTAGAAGTGTCTATCTGATTCTTTTACAACAAGAAATAAGATGAACTTCTGGGCTACAAATCACATAATAACTCTGGATGATGCTTACTGGAACTGATGGGAGAGGCTTTGATCCAGACCATCCAAAAGACAACCAATTAATTGTGTGCTTTTTCTCAAAAGAAAACTCTGACCCTTTTGGTTTACTTAAAGTCCTTGTTTTAATACTTTTAAACATTAAACAATAGACTGTGATCTATTTATAAATATAATGTATTGTGAATGTTTTATTTTTATTTTGTACTTTTGTGAACTGCCAAAAGTCATGAAAAGTAGCAGAATTCTTATATCTGTTAATGTGGTAGAATTGACAGCTAAAGGAGAGGGGAGAGTAAAGGGGCATTCCAGCATGGAGACGCTCCATCGATGGATTAAAAAGAATCCAGACGATTTAGGATCTCCAAAGCACCAGACCTCACGGGAAAGGAGGGAAAACATTCCATTATTTACAAAGTCCCTGGTCTGTACGACTGTATCCCAGAAGCAGCCATCGTTTCAAGTGTGGTCACAATTCCTTGTGAAAAAGAGATTGCTTATGTGATGTGATTGTGCAGCCCACCAACGAAGTGATCTGCTGTACTTTCCTATTGCAGTCTGTATTGTGGAAAGTGCTGTGGTCATGCTAAAATAACGTGATCCCTTCCAGCACACAGCTGCATGGCCCAGGAACACAGAGGGAGATCCTTCTTCCCCAATGTGAGGTCCTGAAGTTGGATATCTTCAAATGATAAGTGGGAGATAGAGAGGAAGGATTTGGTGGGGGGAGAGAGGCCCAAGACCTGGGGCTGCGGTTTGAGGGAAAGATAGGCAAGTGACTGGTGGTGCTGCAGCAGCCATAACTTCAAAACCAGGTTGTAAGTAGCTTTTGGGGGAAGGTTTTTTATAATTTCAAACATTTGCTAAGTGACCGGTTGTAAGTCAAGGACTACCTGTACCAGTTAGCCCTGGAAGTTTTAGCCACTGCAGCACCAGTGCAATCCCATGAACAAAATTTGCATGCTTAGCAAGTAGCTTGCACTTATGACTGGTTGCAGAATCCTGTAGTCACATAATCATCATTACAGACCTCCTCTGCTAGCTTTCAACAAGCTAGCAGAGGAGTCAATGAGAAACTCAGCAAGGCAGATCACAACTCAAGGACTACCTCTATTGTCTGCAGTATTCTATTCTCAAATGATTAGATTGAGATAAGATCAATCTTTTAAATCTACTTATTTCTTTGTAATTTTTTTTAGATCTCAAGGCAGAACCTGTGTTTGATTCCTTGGGACAGGGGTTGCAACAAACTGTCAGGGTTAAGAATGCTGTGGTTTGTATCTTCTGAATTGTTTCTGGATTATCCCAATCAATCAGTATATGTATTGGAGTTATATTTATCCCAAATCTAGCTGTTTAGTATATTTTATGTTGGCCAATTCTTAACTTTTAAAAGTCCTTTTACAACATGGTGGACATGGAGCCCTTCAGATACTATTGACCTTCAATTCTCATAAGATCCAACAAGCAAGTTTAATAGCCAGGGTTCGTGAGAATTATAATACAACATCAACAGACCATCTGTGTCAAGACTGACTCGAATGTTCACCTATATTCCTCTTCACTCGCAGCTTGAATAGGGTGGTGGTGGATTGGAATGCAAGGGTGGGAGGAATGGCCTCCAAGCATCATTGGTTCTCATGAGACATTACTTCCACATGCCCGCCCACCCAGGACACCCAGAGCAGGTAGCACAGCATGGTTGTCTGGTCTCATAACAAAATGAATAGAAGTGATTGGTGGACATAATGGATGGCCCAAGGGGAATGAACTATGCGTGCATTTGTGCAGGAAGCCCAGAGCTGGTTTAGCTTCTTCTGTGCTAATGTGAATTTATTCAGTAAAGTTTATACTTTTGGAAGAATAACGTCCCTGTTCTTACCAAAACTTCCAAGACCATAATTACGCATACACTTATTTTAAAAACAAGTCTTGTTTTATTGCAGCGCTGGGAGTTATTTTCATTCCCAGCCAGTAATGAATCTCAAAGAGTCCCTTGAGATAAGCACCCATCTTTCTTTTCTGTGAAGTGCTGCCAAATACAGAAGTGTCAAATAAACTAAAACAAACCAACCGAAGTACAAAGAGCTTCAAGAATGAATCTGAACCAAACGAACCACTGCTTCCTGCAAAGGTTTTGTCATCATAGCCTGTCCTTTATACCTTATGGGAGGGGCAATCACCTCCCAGCCTTACTTGCAAGTCGCCCTTTTTGTTTCAGCTGCTCTCACCTTCTAGCAGCTCTGCGCGTACATGTACTGGAACAGGCTCCCCTGGGTCCTCTGCCTTGCTGCTGCCAGACTCCAGAGGCTGCACCCCACTTCCTGATGGTCCTGGCCCCATCTCTGCATCAGACGCAGGACCCTCGTCCGAGTCCTCTCCAGACTCCCGGACTGATCTCCTTTCTTCCCCACTGTCCAATTCCGCTGCTATCTTCACAGGCTGCTGGTGAACCACAACAGTCCCAGGAGTTTCTTTTTCTATATTCTTTTACTGGACACAGTTGACAATCTGTTGCTCTCCCCACCTTATTGCATTTTTGTTCATTTGCTTCATCTGAGGACCTGACACCAGTGTAGTTGTTTTTCAGCTCAGGCCTTATTTCTAGAAGCAATCAAAGGAAGCCAGATTTATCAGAGAACTGATCTGGATGATTCAGATGGTTTGTCCTTTACACACAAAATAACATCCAGTTTGCAGGTTGCAATAGTGATGTTGATTTTAAAGGCAGTGAATTTTGTGCGCGAGATGTTTGTGACAAATATTGGAGTGCAAAGCCTGCAATTAACAGCAGACAATTGAAAGTCACCAATATTAAGATATATTAGACGAGAAAGATCTTTGGTGTGACTTGGCAGGATTGCTGTTAAATCCTAGTTGGTTTTCCAATAATCGAGGAATGAAGTTTGCATAGACCAGACTGTCTCAATCAAAGAATATTTTGTTAGGCTTCCAATCACTGTTGCAAAATAACTGAAATTCATTTATATTTAAATGAGTCTGTAGCCATCAACCCTATAAGGTAGTTCAGATCAAGAGAGCAATGCCATATAAATCTAAAACTCTTTCGTTGGAACAGCTATAGTAACAATCTTGCTGGGCTGAATGTGCTTCTCCCTTCCCTCCCTTTATCTTTGAGCGAATGAGAGAGGCCTCTTTGAGGTTTTCTCACATTAGTTTCCTAGAATGGACACAGGCTATGCTGGTCAGTCTTCCTAAGAAGCTGTCCCTCCTGTCCTTCAAAGGTATCCCCTGTGCCCCCCACAATCGCTTTTGATAATGCTAATGTTATTAAGATCTTACAAACCAAAGTCTGATACTCTCCTGTCCTTCATTCTGCAGATGTTATCTCAGTATAAAATGGATGGGGAGCGCAGAGGATGTTGTCTTATTATTAACAATGTCAATTTTGAAGGTGGTCTCAAAAAAAGGAATGGATCTGAGAAAGATGCCAGTAAGTGGCTTCAATAAGTGCTTATATTGGGATACCCTCCCTTTTCTTAAATTGCTTCCATATCTTTCTATAAAGTGCTTTCGCATGACAGAACAGAAAATAATTACTCATGTGTACCTTTTATGTGGTTTCAAGCTGCAATAGTCTTAGTTATTGTTGCTGCCTGCATCTCGTTTTTTTTTAATCTCCCACTTTATTTCACAGAAGGTGCCAGGCTAGGGTTCTATCACTAGAGACAGTTAGTTTAATGAAAGTAAGTAGAATTGACATGTGCAAATAGAAAAAAGTTGCAGTTTTTGTGGATTGGAACATTCACACTGCAGCTTCCATTAACCTTGCGAAATCAACTTTCTCATATAAGATAGTACAGATAACCCTGACTCACCAGTTGTAATTGTGACCAGCAACTCTGTCACTAAATGATGTGGTTATTAAGTGAAAAATTAAATGACTTCCTGACTTTGTTGGTTCCAGCTGTGGTTGTTAAGCGAATCATCACAAGTCATTAAACACAATGTCATGTGACTACAACTTGTGACATCTTGCTTACTTTGAAACACATTTAGTCAATTATATGACTAAGGGACATTGCGACCATCATAAGTGTACATTGATTGCCAAGTGCTCAAATCCTAATCACATGACCATAGGGATGCTGCAGAGGCCACAGCTTTGAGGACCAGTTGTAAGTCTCCTTGTTCAGCACTGCTGTAACTTTGAATGTTTGATAAGAGAAGATTACCTGCTCCTAATGTTGAGCATAAGCAAAATGTCTGCTGTATGATTAAGAAAGGACAATAGCCATTAGATGACATTTCGTTTGTACATTTTTTTCACATGGCTGTCTACTTTTTTAAGTACTTTCTGTTCAGTGAAGAAAGGTCAGAGATGTAAGGGACCATGCTGGTGTTTGCAATTCCAAAGCTCCTCTGCAAATTCTATCAGCCTATCGAAATGGGATAATAGGCTCTCCTGTTAAAGCCCCTGTCACACTGCACCAACGGAAAGAGGATGTAAAACGGAGAAAAACACTTGCCATCCATTGGTTAACGTGATGCTTCCGTTCTGTACTCACTGCCTCCGTTTTGCTTTCTCTCTATCCGTCCAGCATCCGTCTATTGACATTTCATCAGCTCAGAAGGTTTTGAGCTGCTCAAAACTTTTGAGCGGAAAATATATCCAATGCATCCGTTCTGCATCCTCTAGGCATACGGGGGACATCCGTTCTGCATCCATTATGCATCTGCTGCATCCACTGCACATCCGCACAACTCAAATCCATTCCAGTGGTAAACGGACGCAGGGAGGAAGCGGAACGGACGCACAGCATTAGTAGCACGGACGGAGAAAGGATGAAAGCGGAGGCATATCGCATCTGCATCATCCGCTCTGCATCCGCTCTCCATCCGCCCTGCGTCCTCCCCCCGTCCGTTCCTTTCCGTGTTATCCACTCTGGTTATGCAAATTTTTTTCTCGTCCGCTGTGTCCTTTTTACAAACGTTTTGCATCCGTTGGGCAGTGTGACAGGGCCTTAAATTCCAATGTAGATAATTATTCATTTTCTGCATTTATAATATGTTAGAAGAAGTAAACAGGTCACAGATACAGGCCTAGTAGATTATCAAGAAAGACCATTTTGTTTATAATTTTCAAATCTATTTTATCCTAAAAATGCAGGAATAGAAACTGTTGGCATATCTTTTCTATGTAATTTAGATCCATGTAAATGGCACATTCACTGACATTGTTTTGTATTAAACTGCCTTATTTCTTTGTAACAGTGGAGCTGAAACGTGTGTTCACTTGGCTTGGATTCAAAGTGAAAAAGTATGATGACCAGACTTCCACCGAAATTCAAAACCTTTTGCAGTTCTGGCAGTCTTCTATGGATTGGAAAGACGGTGACTGTCTGGTATGCTGTATTCTATCTCATGGAAAGTCTGGCCAAATTTTTGGGACAGATGAATGTCTGATTCCAATCCGTACCATCACATCATACTTCAAAGCCAACAATTGCCCATTGTTGGCTCAGAAACCTAAGCTATTCTTCATCCAGGCCTGTCAAGGTGAAAAGACACAGCAGCCAGTCCTCCTTCAAGAAGACAATGACCATGCTACCTCATTTGAACCAGATGCACAAAGTTCAGGATTTGTGTCTTCCCAGCAGCTGACCTCAAGTATTCCAGATGAAGCAGATTTCCTGCTTGGCATGGCCACTGTAGATGGCTATCTCTCTTTCCGGCATGTACATGAAGGGAGTTGGTACATTCAGGCTCTTTGCAGTAAGTTGCAGCTCCTGGTGCCAAGGTAGGATTCATGTTAGATAGAAGTCTTCTGTTTAATGTGACTGTTCTGAATGAACTACCAAGCATAGATTTGTATGTAGGCCACTTAGCCCATTCCAAATGGATTTCACACAATTTTTGATCATTTTTTTCATAGACTTCATGCACCAGCTCAAAATCTTGCTAGCACAGGCTTGCCTAAATTAGGACTTTCCCTTCCATTATAATCCTGTGAGGGAGACTGAGCTAGGAGAATGTGACTAGTCCAAGGAACTACAGTAGCCTCAGCCTGGGTCTCCCAGTCTTCTCCAACATCTTAACTACGACACCATCCTGGCTCTGGTAATCTTTGTGCCAAATAGGTAGAGGGGAGACAAACAATATAAATTCTTGATTGCATGGAAGCTGGGGTTCTAAGGAATTTCTAACATACTAAATAATTTGTCTCCAGGCTTAAACATACAGTTGATTTTGTGCTTTCTTATGTTCAATTATGTTAGTTTATATTCCAGTGATAATATAAAGGGAAGTAAGTGCAAAGCAAGAATTGATATTTCGTTGATGTTCGTTTTCTTCTCTTTAGAGGTGAAGATATATTATCCATTCTTACAGCAGTCAATGAAGAAGTGAGCAAACGTGCAGATGCTCAATGTGAAAAGAAACAAATGCCCCAACCAGCTTATACTCTCAGGAAAAAATTGATCTTCCCTGTGCCTAAAGAACCTTTTGTATCATCAAAGCAGAGTACAGACATGCAATAATTTAGATTGCTGGGGACATAGAGAGAAAAGATTGGTGAGTTCAAAAAGAACTCTCTTGTTTTCATTAATTCTTTGCTGTGCTTTGAATAGGAATACCTGTTGTCTTCTCAAAGCTATTTGATGTTTAAGAAGATGAAGAGGCATGCACTTTCTCCATCCGCCATTCATTGCATATGTAAAAAATGATTTGTATGATCAGCATATTTCTTAAGCAAGGCTTCTTTTCTAGAGATGAAGGATATCAGATATGGTCTAACTAGGTTTGCTTCATTGGGAAGGAGTAGACTGCAGAATCATTGATACTCAGCAATATATCTCCAAGCCCAGGAGCCAACCTTTGTGGGTTAAACGAGATCTTTTTTAATGTTACCACAATAAATAAATTCATATGTCCTTCAGCTATTAAATACAGTGGATACTCTGCTATATTTATTTAATGTTTATAGAGGCAGAGAAGATGCATTTTGCAGAAGCCTTGATTGTAGATTTTGCCTAAGTGCCAACTCTTTTGCAAGAAGTTAATGAAATCCAGAACAAAAGCCATATAAAAGACAAAACACTGGAGTTGTTTCCCCTGTTCAATAGGAAAATGTTTCCTCTAATCCACAACAGATATGGACTGTAAATTGTACATGTACAGTTGCAAATTGAACATCTGAACAGTTGTATTAGGGTGAGGAGGAAGAAATATAGTGAAATGATAAATTACAATGCAGTTTCAGAGCAGAGAGATAAGACTTCAACAAAGAAATAATGGATAACTAATGATACATTGTTGCAAAGACTGCCAAAGGAGGACCCAAAGAGGCCAATCTCAAGCCAATAAAATTTGTATCAGGAAAGAAATAACAGAAGTCTTGATTTGCTATATATTTTGAAATATTCTTTCATATATCCTCTAGAAAATAGGCAGAATCTCATACACAGTCGCATTCCAGGAGTAAAGTAGGGATGTGCTGAATTTAGGATTTAGAGTCAAATAGGAGATTGGAGCAAGTCTGGGGCCATGTGCACACCTTAAAGAAACTCCTTTCCTGGGTATGCCCAGTAAGTGTACAACCCCATGAACATATGAATTACAGAAGCACCAACAATGCCTTTTGGCTTCAGATCTGAAGTGTTACACATCTCTAAAATTCAGCCCTTTTTCACTGAAAATCACTTCAGTGTTTTAAGTACACAGTGCAACAGTTGTCAAACAAAATGACAACAGTTCTAGATAAGTGGTTCTACATCCTCAAGTGGGCCTCCAAGGAAATATAGGAGCCAGTTCATTAAAAAAAAATCAGTGCAGAACCTTGGATTCCTGATATTTAAGGCACTAACGAATAGTATTTTAATTATAATTTGACAAAGGTCCTTTTTTTTTTTCAAGAGGCAATTGGGATTTTTCTGGGTTTTCTTTGAAGACGTTTTACTTCTCATCCAAGAAGTTTCTTCAGCTCTGACTGGATGGTGAGGAATTTCCCACCATCCAGTCAGAGCTGAAGAAGCTTCTTGGATGAGAAGCAAAACATCTTCAAAGAAAACCCAGAAAGTCCCAGTTGCCTCTTGAAAAAGCACCTTTGGAACAACCATGACCTGGATGACTTTGAATCTCCATAGACATTTACAATTTGATAGTTTGTGTTTCACTTTATGTCCAGTCATTTAAATATGGATTTTAATCTACAGGACCAAGTTATGCCCTTTTGATATAATGTATGTTATAACATGTCCACCATCTGGCTAAGAAACATTTATTTTATTTCTAAGCGAGTAAGGGAAGAAAACATGGCACGAAACTATTAGGCGTAGCTGGTAAAAATAAAATGAAAAACATAATGATACATATATGTAAGTAATCCTTTGACACTTTTGGTGTTCCAGCTTCAGCCTGTTCTGAAGAAATAGCTTCACACAATCTCCCATAAGCCAATTCTTCATGCATAGTTCTAATCAAACAATCCAAAAATACTACTTTTTTGGGCACGTTCATTAAATATCTCTTCATTCTTCTCAATAAGCTTGCGCCTGAGGGAGGAAAAAAAGCAAAGGTATTTTTTTTTCTACCTTTGTACAAGGAGACTACAGAGCCTATAGGATACCAAATGTTGGAAACCATTTCCCTGAATTGCAGTTAGTACTGGGGAGTGACATCTCCCTCCCAATTCCCCACTCACTTGTTGTGTCACTCATTGCACAATCAAGTGAAAGTGATTTATAAGAAGCTAGTTGAAATTCTGTGCTGAAACAACTAGAAGTATTTTGTTTGGCAAAGTTATAACCATGTGTAACAAGGGCACCCACGTGCCAAAACACAAGATATGCACCTTGAATCAATTTATGAATTCAAATTGGGTTTTGCAAATAGTCAGTTTTTAGGTTTGATTCTCTACAATAAAGTTAAAATTTCTTTTGTATATGGTCCAGCATGCTACAAAAGCATGTTCGATCTTGTCAGTATTTTTTTTGAAGTTTGTTTGGGGACTGTATGATTAGATAAAAGTGCTTGGAAGATATAGGAACTGTTGTATTTTAGAAGAAAAGTCCAAAAGCATAATTCCAGTGCAGCTCTTTCAAAGCTCTCACCGTCAAATATGGCTATAATCCTTAGTGGAGTCATTAACCTGAGAGTAATTCCTCTTGAAACAATGGGACATGACTTTTGACAAATCTGTGTATATGGGTGGCTGTTAACTCCTACGGACAGTCATGGAATCAGATCTCATCATGAATATTGTTACTGGTACAAGTGAAACTCCCAACCAACTCCTTCATTTTCTCAAAAGCAAATTCAATTGTCTTACCAACATAGAATATTGCAACTGGAATTTTAGCTATTCAATCAGTTATGTTATTACTGAATGCTACTGCATGCTTTTGGCATGTGGATCTTTTTTTCAAACAGTTCTAATGATCATTTTAAATGATTATTTTAATGGCAAATATTTTCAAAGACAAAAAGATATTCAGCTTCAAACTCATTAAGATTTCCTGATATCTGTCCATGCCTCCATACACCTTTGCCCTTGTCCACTCCTAAGCTAAAAATGCTTCCAAATAATCTCACCAGGCTAATAAAATACAAGTATTCAGAATGAACACCTAATCTTCATAGATGTTCTCCCACAGGTATTCTCCATATACCATCTCCCACCCACACAAAGCCAAATAATTTAATTCAAGAATATGTAAGTCACCACATAGTGAGATGGGTAGTGGACAATTCTAATAAATAAATAAATTGGAAATATTATAGTTTGTTTCACAAACCTCAGTCAATCTGCACTGCTTAAAAAAACTTTTTCAAAAGACTTACTGTTGTGGATTTTACTAGATTTTTCCCCCACCTCAAAATGTTGTTTTCTTCTAACAAAGAAGCTATATTAATTCGATATTTCTCTTCAACAGCTACTGCTTTTTGTTGGATAGATCTCTCCATGTCTGCCATTTTGGCTTTCTGTGGTGGAGATAACAAACAGGGTTTTGGAAAAGTGGGAAATAACATACATATTTCTAATCATCAATGAAATCTCTTTTTTTGTTATTGTTGGAAGAGCACTCCAACAATAATAAACAATAATCCGAGTACTCTTTAAATTAGCACTGAACTACAGAATTTTTAACTTAATATTAGGCACCTTTTGGTCATTTCTTTTTAGAGGTAGTCATTTGCTTGGTCACTAAGCAAGAAAAGATGGAATTTTAACTGACTGTTCCACAAAATCACTGTAGCTTAAAACTACAGGATTACTGCTGGTTGATCTTATCTTGGTTGGTATTTAACTACCCAGATTTTAACTATTTTTATTTCCTAATGAGCTTTTCAATGAGCTTGTTTTTTGGCTACAAAGTGATGGCGTCTGCAAATTTCACATGAATGTTCTATCTCCAGTTTTAATTCCAGCTGTCATCTCTACTAATCCTGCCATTCTTGTATGCTCTGTATTCTCTTCTTCAGATTCAGTGTCCATTTAACCGTTTCACTGTTCATTTAACAGTTCCTCAGAATAATAATCTAGTGTTTGTTATATTGCATTCTGGCATGATTGCACAATCAACACATTTTGCTCTGTTCAGTAAAGATCAATCTTACAGTTTTTGCTCTCATCCATGTGTTATTTAGCTAACTAACATCTTATTAATGTTAGTTAGCTATTCTCGTGCCCTGCTCTCCCCATATGTTTTGCCTCTCCTTAAGCACACAGAATTAATGCATTGGCTCAGTGATTTGCACAATCTCTTGCCTCTGCCTTGTTCAGGAGACAGAGTAATAAACAAGTAAAAGAGAATTGTAGAAGTAAGGTTCCATGGCAAGGGAAGCTACCAATGAAGACTATAGCAGTGGGATTCAAAGAAAACCAGAGGCAATTGAAAGCAATGACAGTAACCATTAAATAGAGCACATTTCATAATTTTCAGTGATGTATGTAGCGAATGGCACATTATCAGAGCAGAAAATCAGTCTCTAAGATGCAGAGTCGAAGTTTATTTGTTTGGTTTGATAGGGAAAAAAAATATGGTTAATGCCCATTTCAAGAGAATCTGTGTAGTAGCTGCTGAACTTGGGACCTGACTTTGTTGTTGCTGCACAACCACACATGGTGTTTCTCTTCACCTAAAGCCACAGGATTTATTGGAATTAAAAAGGATATACATTGAATATTGATGCAGATGAAAGCTCTTTCTTGCAGGGGTAAAGAAAAACTAGCATGTGAGCAAGGCTGATTGGATGGTTATGCCTCTGTCCTCTGAGGAACAGCATTACAGGCAAAAGGGAGGAGATTCACCCATCCCCAGGGTAGCAGGAGAAACAAGGGGCTTGCTATCCTCAAGAATAAAACTACTCTGGAATTGCAGAATGACAATATTTGGATACCCGTCACTGGGAAGGAGCCAATGTTACTGGATACATGAAGATGTAGAATTGCTCTATTCTGAGCTATTTGGAGGATTATTAAAAGAAAATGCAGGGCTACCTTTTTAAAAAAAAATAATCATCTACCACCAGGAACAGACCAATTTCAAAAAGGTAGTCATGTCACAGATCTCACCTCCTTCTGAAGTTCCAACTCTGTTTTGTGAAGAGATGAAGCAATAGCATTAAGAGTTTCGTTCTTCTCATTCAGTTCATTCTCCAATGTCTTTTATTGGATAAAAACATTTTTTAAAAATAATTTCAAGCATTTGCATCACATTTCCACAGTTATTCCATGAAAATGTGCAACTTTATTTTTAGTAAAATAAATAAAGCACACTTATTAGAGATATCTTTCTGGACAATGCCAGGAATAGAAATACTCTTGTGAGTGATTGAAAATGTCCCAAATCTCAAGATTTCATCCCAAAAGCTAAATGATTTTTAAATTATATTGAGATTTAGTGATCATCATAGTCTCAAGCAAATTACCTCATGGTACTTCCCTTTCTTTAACTCAAGCAAGATTTTAGGCAATTTACTGTTTTATGTTTGAACTACAGTTCTCACAAGCTCTTGGAGCTGATGGAACTGAAAACTTGAATTACCTATCCAACCAAATAAAACTTATAGAAATTATTTATGCAGAAAACAAAGGAATGTGTTGGCCAGATGAACCTTACTCATCTGAAATAGTTGGGTAGACCTCAAGCTCCTTACTATTTTTTAAAAATTATTTGACTTATTGAATTGTATAGCTTCCTATCTCAACAGGTTATGTTGAGAGATAACATAACAGGTTATGTTATCTGTTTTTTTTTAATCATTTACCAGTGCCTTGGTGAAGATCAATTATACCCTTCACCACACCTTAAAGAGTTATGGTTTATTCCATTCCTTGTTTTATCTGACACAAATACTTCTGCCGTCCAAATAGTCTTGTTCTGCTACTCTTCATCTATCACGGACAAGCTTTTCATTTAGATCTTGACACATCATCTTATAGCTTATAATTCATTTTCACAAGCCATTTGAGACAAGGTGAAGCAATTTTTGTTAGTTTTTCAGATGTCTTTGTCATGGATTTCCTATGTATTTAAATGGAAAGTATTTTGATTTTATGGTAGCAATCACATTTTAGCTCTTTGACTCATATTTAAAAAAAACTAGAAATAGCTTTCTCTTCAATAAAATTATGCTTTGCAGTTATCTCCTTTTTTCTAATCCATCAATAAACCATGAAAGACCTAGCAAAGGAATTTTCTGGGCATTTTTTCTGACCAACTTTTACTGAAAGGCATAAGCTTTCACTTTTATCATATGCACAAAGTGGCTAGACTGATATAAGATTTACATTGGAGTGAGACAGAGAGAAAAAGGGAGATGAAGATAGGGTGATTATACAGAGGCAGGTTACATGTGAGATAGATTACAAGTTCGCTGCCTTCTCTGGCCTGTAACTTCTCCCTTTGTGTCTCTGTTAAAGTCTGCAGTGAATAGGCAAACACCCATTCACTTACAAAAGGCATAGCAAGCCCTTGGCTCTCACACATTCATTTATCTTCTCAAAGATTGAGGCTGCTTCCCAAGCATGAAGCATTAATTCCCAAGGATTAATATATTCATCAAAGCATACATGCAAAGGCATGAGTGGGTTAGGGAATCGAGTTCAGATTTCCACAGCTAAAACCAAATGTCCAATCCTCGAGTAGAGGGACTAAGAAAAAAAGCCTAGATTTGTTCACCCCAGCCCCACCCTTGCTAGGAAAAAAAACACTTTGTCTTGGAACAAAATTAAAGGCTTAATGGAAGGTGCTGAATATGATCCGGACAGGAGCTTGAAGGCTGCAATTGCAGAAATCAGTTAGGACCAGGAGCTGAAATAAGCTGGGTGGAAAAATCCCTCCACTTCGAGATAAAATAGAGCTCTTGGCTCCCATACAGAATAGAACAGAATAAACTGGAAGGGATCTTGGAAGTCCAGCCCAAGCAGGAGATAAGTGACTGTCTAGTCTTCTTAAAAACTTCCAAGGATGGAGCACCCACAATTTCTGAAGGTAAGCTGGTTAATTGTCCTCACTGTTAGGAAATTTCTCCTTAATTCCAGATGGTTTCCCTCTTTGATTAGTTTCCAACCATTGTTTCTTGTTCTGCCCTCTGGTGCTTTGGAGAATAATTTGATCCCCTCTTCTGTGTGGCAAATAGTCAAATACTGGGATACTGCTATCATGTCACCCCTAATTCTTCTTTTCTTTAGACTAGCCAAACCACAAACCTGCAACCGTTCATATGGTGTAGTCTCCAGGCTACATCTTAGTTGCTCTTCTCTGAACTTTTTCCAAAGTCTCAACATCTTTTTTGTAGTATGGTGACCAAAATTGGTTGTAGTATTCTAGATGTGGTCTTACGAAGGTTTTATAAAGCAGCACTAGTTTTACTTTCAGATAATTCTGCTTTAAAATATGCTAATCTACTATATGAATTCTAGCCTCATCTTAAAACACAAAGCCATCTTGGTAACCTTGGACCAGATATTCACTCTCAGCCTTACAAAAGAGCCAGTGGCAAACTATTTCCCAAGAAAATTGCCAAGAGAACTGCGGGGACTTAACCGGGCAGTTAGGAATCAACACAAAACAAAGAAAAATCTGCTGCATGGTCGTTGGTATTCTGAATGTGTCTAATTGTTCTTTAAACATGCCTCTGGTTTTTGTATCAGAGATTTATCATTTTTATTGAAACTTCATTCTTGTAGGCTGCATTCCATCTTAACATTCTTTGCACTTTGAATCCTGTCCACCTGGATCTGTATCCAACCTGCACCTTGGAGACCATGGGAGATTCACCTGGGAGACCCTGGACTTTCATCAGCAATAAATGCCTTGTTCCATCTCATTGAAATTGTTTGGACATTGGCTAAAATGAAGTTTCACTTTATTTTTAATAAAACTGATTTTAAATCACAAGACTGATGTTTTAATTGTCTCCTTAAAAGGAGACAGGATTGCTATTCTCTGGCCAAAACCCTCAAAGTTACTATGGTAAGAAGAGTGTAATACAGAATTGGGTTTCCATGTCATTTGTACAGTTAATATCACAATTGTTAGCATAACCATTATTATTAGGGTTATAGACTGACAGTGCCTTCTCTCACTTAACCTTGGGTTAAATAGGAGGAGCCTGAACAAGGCTTTTTTCCGTCCAAGAAGATTGGAATGGGCAACAGTACAGTAACCAGAAGCTGCATCCACTCTCTCCACCCAGACTGGCAGTGGGAGGGCCAAGAGGCACAGCGGAAAGGGGCCTCTCCCATGTATCTTCACATCATGTTCTCATCTTTTGTACATCAATGAAAATATCATTTGTTCTTTGGATTTCCCTCATGCAAATATTCATTTGTTCCTTAGATTTTCTGCATGCTTTTCTTCCTCATCTAAAGTTTGTTGTATTCCCTCCCCTCCAGTGGCAATGTTCAAGTGGTGATACAATTTAGCCAAAAAAAAGTGCTCCGTTTGTGTTCCCACGTGTAGCACAAGGTGACATTGATAGCTTTCCTCAGAGGAATTCCCTACTAGAATTCTTGGCAGCTCAGCCTAACCCCCCAATCAAGCCTTATAGGTGGGACCAATACCCGAGGAATCCAATTTTTGGAAGAACTACCTTCTGTTTGGTCATTTTAAGGTAGCTAGGTCTTCTCCATGTATATGAATCATACAGATCACAATAAAGAGTGCTTATCTCCCTTGCATGGAGTTCAAATGATAATCTGTTACTTCACAACATTTTATCCTCTTAGCCCCACTTGGTCTCATGTGATCTCAGATATTCCCTTCAAATCCACAATGATGGTCTTAGGAACTGAAGACATTCTGTGGGAGCTTCACCTGTGGCTTAGTATGCAGGAAGAGGGGAGTTCCTGTGAAACAACTCTGTAAACTCTAGAAGGTTCAAAACTAGACTGCGTAGATGCCTTGTGCAGGAATTCACAGATTGTCACTTGAAACAGTAGCAGGAAATAAACCAATTCTTGATTTGTACATACTTACACTGAACTTATAATTTAATGGTCAACAGAAGGTTATATAAAAAAGAACATATCAGCAAACTTGCCATCTTTCCCATTAAAACAAATAGAAGAATTATTTGAAGGCAAAGCTTCCATTGCAAAAAAAGAAAAAAAAAAGCCAGTAAGGATTGACCACATTTAAAAGGTGCCGAAGACAGAAAATTATCTAATCAAACTATCATCAGATCAATCTATCCCAAATGCCAAAGCAATTTGATGAAATCAAAAGTTTAAAAGAAAAAAGAAAAACAATATGAATGATATTCAACCATCATATCAAAGGAAGAAAATGCCAAAACATGAGAGAGTAAATAACAGCAGTGAAGATTTTCCACGGGCTTGCTAAAAAAAGCCAAATTTTTAATTGTTTTTGAGAGAGAGAGGGAGGGAGGGAGGTCATGAAATGAATTAAAATATCCTGAAAAAGAGTTTGGCCAGCAGACTGAGCAAGAGCATTATATGGCACATTCCATTTATGGCTATAGCTATACATCTACAGTACATTATTGATATTTATATTCCAGTTACACATTCCAATAGATTCCAATATTAGAAATTCTCCTCTAACCTTGTTCTTCACAGATTTGCTTAATAGTTAATTAGGGTTGCTGGACCTAATCAAAATACTAAAGCAAATATTAGTTTAATAAATTATGATTCCCACTAACTCTCTTTTTTCCCCAACTAGTAGGTAGAATGTTGGGAAAGCTACATCTAATATATATATATATAAAGGAAGTCTACAATAGACCACACTTCTGCTACTTATTAAATAGATGCCTCAATTGCACTTATTATTTTTAAAAAACCAATACACATGCCTTGATTTTGGCATTTAACACTTCTATATTTTCCAAGGCAATTTGTTGCTGTTTCTGAAATTCCTGGAAAAGAAAAAAAATAGGGAGTTAACAGAAAAATATACCTAAAAATAAACTTTTACTTCTTAATTATTTGTGGGCTCCCAATGAAGTCTTGGTGTACGTCTCCCCTTATGGAGCTCAATTCACACTCTGACTAGCTATACACTGGATGAGGCTACCATAACTCGTATAATAATTCTATTGATAACAGAAAAAAAGGAGGCCTACTGGTAAGTTTCAGTAAGTTTATATCTTACTGGAAACTTCCATTCAGATTGAAACTCGGAGTCTTAAGTTGCTTCCCAATTGGGCTCATTAATGCCATAGTGTTAATCTTTTTCCATTACTGAAAGGAGAATGAAGCAAGCAGTTGGGAATGACCCAATGAGGTACTGCAGTGTTGACGTACTTTACTTGCAAGATATCTGCCCAATCATAAAATCTCATGCAGTAAAGCCATTTTACAATATCAGTTCAAAATTCAACACTTTATTGCTTCCTGTTTGGAGTTGTTTGCTTCATGAATTTCTTTATTTAATTTCTATACCTGCCCATCTCAATCTGACTCTAGGTGGCTTACGATTCCAAAACTATAAACATCCCAAATAACATCCAAAAACATCCAAAATAAATATAGACAGCAGCCTAAATAATTAACCAGTTAAAAATAAAACCAGGAAGTAGGGGTGTTAACACCTTCAGTGTCCAAGCTTGAAAACACAATCATGTTTTTAAAGCCTTACGAAAGGCAAAGAGGGTTGGGGGCATTCTAATCTCCAAGAACTGAATGGATGGATGGATACAATTTCTGATTAATTATTCCTGAAGAAATTTTGTTCCACTCAAGAGCAAGCTTTAATGGTTTGTGAGTTTTTTTTAAAAAAAATATTATTTTAGTGCTAAACTGTGGAGTTGTAATTGCAGGAATGTTCTTATC